>OX031008.1:187909492-188146641 GCA_943735925.1 Pollenia amentaria
ACAGGCATTATTTTTACCGAAATTGGAAGTGTCCATTAAGGTTATTTCAGTGACCTGTTACAAAGTGTCAAAAAGGTGCCAATTAACCCCTCGTAGAACATCGCAATGTTAAAGTGACTGGTCACCTACAACCTTAGTTTTAGTTTACTTACCCCTAGGGATAGGCATGACCCAACTGAATTTTCACTTTGTGACCTTCCCCTCTTTCTGAGACGAAGGCTGGATCCGCCCTTGACAATATGAATGTTTGTCATAGTCAAGCAAAGAAAATTTAATTCAAAGCATAATTTTTTTTTAAAATGACATACTTCCATACATGTTTTTATCGTAGTGATCTTACTAATCGACGTTACACAGAATTCGGCAACAAAAGAATTCTACGAAAATTAAAAAATGTTCGCTATATATCGTTATTGATTTTTATTTAATACAAATTTGTTTAGCATTTAAGAAGATTAAATTAAAAATAGTGTATCTTAATTTAATACGCATGTGTATTCTGGAACGTGTGAACTGTGTATTCCAGTAGTAACATTACCGGCCAGCTTTACCCCAGTAGTAACTTGTCCTTGAAAATCCATCAGTGGCATTCCTGACTTGGTAGTTCTTGGATACATTAAAATCAACGATATACATACTAGTACACTTTAGCGGATCTAGTCAATAATATTTTTGGTTTCTTGGCAGATGCCAATAGTGAAGTCGCTGTGTTTGTTACACAGAGAAACGTTATCAATGAAAGCGTTAGCTGGTGGCACGTTAAGCATCAAAACATAAATGAATTATTATTTTATTTATCTTTAAACAACACCTTCTGCAAAGAAAGTTTTCAAATAATCTTTGCTACAACTTGGAATGTACCAACAGCAAAATAATATTTTTTCTTATATACGTTGATAATTCTGTATTTTGTTTATAGGTTCTAATTTCACATAGCCCCCGTACAAGCTTCCTTTCGGAATAAGATCTTTGTGCCCATAAATCTAAATATTGTAAGTATTTAGATTAATATTGGCATGAACTGATTTCATTTCAATCAAAACCATCTTACAAATTTTATTTGATTTGGTCCGTATATAACCATAGCTCCCATACAAATACTATTCCCGAAAATAGCTGTTACTGCCATAAATTTCCCATAAATGTTAGTATTACTATAGTATCCAATTATTCGACTTTTGGTTTGGTTTGAATAAGGAATTAATCGAATTTTTAATTTTAAAGTTTCTCGATTAATCGAATTAGGGATTTAAGTTGTTCGAATAATTCGAATAATTTGATTAATTCAAATTATTTTCTCCAATGGTGAAAACACACATCTCTATTTGAATCGGTACTATTATTATATTTATAAATAGAAAACCACTTTTTTTTTGTTAGGACCAGCACTCAGGGGATGACCCCTACTAATGCAATGCATTGTGTTGGAACTAGGAAAATAGGTTTTGGGAAGGAGGAAAGAGGGAGTAGTGCTTGTGAACATTCGACTTGAACTTATTCATGTTGTAAGTGAGAGGGAAGACTTCAGCAGGAAGGTTATTCCACCTACGAACAGTCCGGCCAAAAAATGAATTTTCCTTGTAATGCGTTGTACGATTCACCGGCCAATCGACCACAAAAGGGTGGGCTCTTGAGGAAAAACGTGAAAAACGAACAAAGCTATGGGTTTCGGGAACCAAATCCCTAATTTCATCAGAACACATCCCGTTGTAGTAACGATAAAATAGGCAAGTACAACCCACATTGCGACGGTGCTCAACGGAGTCAATAGAATTCCATTCCATCAATAGTATTCCATTCTTAGGCCCGTTTTCACAACTTGACAATAGCTAAAGGTGGGATTTTATCGTCCGTATAAAAAGTGTTCTGTAATTACAACTTTACTTTAACCCAAAATTAGCAATAAGTCAGGTCCATCCTACCTGAAAGATTAAAGTAAATATGTCATAATGGGATACTTTTATACGGGCGATAAAATCCTACCTTTAGCTATTCGTTAGTTGCGAAAACGGGCCTAAAACTTTTAAGTAAAATAAACGATTAAAAAATCAAAAATCTTAGGCATTCAGCTGAGATTTTTTAAATTAGTGTTTGTTTATTTTTTATATTTTTGACTTTTTAGTCGCGGCACTTTTTATAACAGGTGCCAGCCAGTGATGAAAACCCTTTTAACCCAATTTACTATTCCGGGAACAACTCTCTATTGCGATGCGAATGCGATTTCAATACGAAAGTAAATGCCAATTTGGTACTCTCTATAACTTCCGCATAATTTTTTGAAAATGAACAAACACTGGCAATAAATATTAAAGATGGGGTGCAGTTTTGCAGTAATGGACTGTCATAATATGAAAAAAATTTAAAATTGAAAATTTAAATAAAATAAATAGTGATAATTGAAAGAAAAATAAAAAGATGCAAAAGAAAAATGCGCAAATACATTAAGAGTACCGTTCACTAGATTTGATATCATTTTCCTTCACAATAGAAAGTAGCCGCCGTAGAAAGCGAGTAAAATTTAAATCGGCAGAGATTCTCAGATAAACTTTGTTAAAATTAACCATAGTTTTTCCTGATAAGAACTAAAAAAACTTTTAAAACAGGATCTTTTTAAAATTGGTTTGATTAAAATGGACAAATATCTCAAATGTAAAAATCCAGCCGATTAGAAAATACGAAGTAATAAATAAATTGACAGTAGGGTTAAAACAGGTAACCCATAAACTGACAGTGCACGGCTTACTTATTTAGAGTTGCTTATTACATTTTTTTTACAATTAACGTCAAAATGAATGTGAAAAAGTTGCTTTTTTATACGAAATTTTTTCGCTTGTAATAATACGCTTACATAGTTTGTCACACACACACTCAAATCTTAAAAGGGACTAAAATGTGTTCAAAAGTATGTATTTATTACGAAAATAAATGCAGAAGGTAACAACGTGTAATTTAGTTTTAAGTTATTTAATCATATAAAACGAAAATATTTCTTAATTAAAAAAATTGAATTTTCTAAGAAATTAATTTTAATCGTTTAATTCGTATAAATTTTTCGAGATATTCGTTGTTAATTTCATTTGGAATTTCCTCAATTTCCAATTGATATTCTCAATTTCAATTGGAATTTTCTCAATTTCAATGAAAAATGGTGTAGCTGATTATCACAGCGCGCAAGAAGATGAAGGCAATGGCAGATAAAACTTTGCTTCGCGCTGCGTTACAGATTCGCTTTGACATCTAAGATGGAATATACATACTTATATGAAACATGTCACATAAAGGTCTTTTAACGCAGAGCGAAGCGAAAAAGTTATGCAACTCTCACCTTTTTGCGTGATTTGACATTATTGCTTTACGCATCTTTCAAAGTTAGAAACTGCACGCGACGGAGTTGTATCTGACACGGCCTTGAGAATTGCCTAACTTTTCGCTTCGCTCTGCGTTTAAAGTACTTATGTGACATATTTCGTATAAGTATGCATATTTAATTTTATATGTCAAAGCGAACGCCTTTCGATTAATAATAAATAATAAACCCAAAAAAAAATTTTTTTCTTATAGATTTTTATTATCAACAGTTAGTTTTCCTTTGTTGTATTTTAATAAGAGATTATCTGTTTGGTCTTTTTTACTAAAAGAAAGAAATTGAAAAATTTAGGTTATTTTTCAATGTAGAGTTTTTTTGCTTCTCCTGTAAAATTGGTTCAATGTAACTTAGGGCTTTTTTGAAATCATATGACGAAATGTAGAGATATTTTATTCTAGTCTGACTACAGAGCAATTAAACAATTATGGATACCCTTTAAAAACTCTAACATTTTTCAAAAATTATTTATGTTTTCTATTCAAAATTTTAATAGAGGAGGGGGGGGGGGGGGGGGATTAAGGTCCATAAGGTAATTTTTAGATTCCAAGTATGTGCAAAGATCTTCTATTTTAAGCTTACACATTTGTCATTTAATATTCTTCATTAAAAACTTTAGCCGTTTTAACTTTTAAATACTTCCCATAATATGCAGCCTTTCTCTAAATGACCGGCAGTTACCTTTTTTTTTTTTTTATTTTCATTTATAAAACATAAATTCTTTCCAACTATTTAAAAGATAAACTTAAAATTATATCGTTTGTTTTACTTTTCATATTTTTCATCTTAAATGTGATGAATTGGCATGTTGCCAATACAACGGCTTGCTTTCCAACCATTTTTTTCATTGTTTTCCTTAAGATAACATTAAAATTGTTTTCATAAAATAAATCAAGGATAAAAACACTATTATGGAGAGTAAAAGAAGATAACAAGATATGAATTAAACCATAAACAACATTCACTCAGTCAGATTCTTATAAAAATACACTTAAGAAGTTGGTTGGCTGGCTTTTAACTTTTTCTTTTCTTATATTTATTTTCTACTCTTTTGTTTTATATTTTTTCCTTTACTTTCAATAAACCACAAAAATAGTTAATGCCAGTCAATATAGAACAACTGTAAAAGCCGCCAAACTTTTTTCCCCCGTTTTTTTAATAGACGATTTTTATTTTTAGACATACACACACAAAAACAGGAAGTGATGTATTTTTCTGTTTTTTTAAGGTGATTTTTTCAACAGGAATTTAAGTCTTGGCGGAAATATACATCTGCTGCAGATTTATTTTCCGCTGGCGTCATATTAGTTTGCATGGCGTCGATAGAGCAAAATAAAAATTCACAGACACAAGCAAGAAAGGGAGGAGATGAAGTAAAATGGAGTATGGATTTTGTATTGTAATTTTTAATAGCAATATGGACTTTTTATAATACTAGCTTTATGCGGTACATTTCGCTAGGTATATACAAGAAAGAAAAAAACACGTACGAAATTTACATTTTTTCTTCTTAATTTAGTACGAGTCGTTCTTAAAAATTTGAGTTCGAAAAACACTAAAAAATACTTGAAACAATACGAAATGGCATAACTTTCGAAAACCAATATGCGTGCATAAGCAAGTGTTTGTAAAAGTTGTTGTAGGTACAACAACAACACTAAAAGAAGAAAAACACCGCATATTTTCATGTTAAAAAAGTAAAATAAGAAGCAATAATTCCCATCTTCTATTTGTTAAAATTATTTACTTAAATAAATCAAATTGTAAAAATATAACTATTACGAACACAATATCGGACATGCTGCAGGTATCAAGAAGTTGAGATTTCTTCTGTAAACAAAGAGCAGAACAAAAGTGGAACAAACATGTGTAACAGGGATGTTAAATGCGGTTTTTAATTTTGTACCAACTTCCAAGCAAAATGTACTTTTTGGACCTACACGGTACCATTTTTTTTTTTATTTATTAAAAGTAAAATTCAATTGTACACAAAAAACAAAAAAAGAAAAATAACGAACAATGAAAAATGGAGAAATTTTAAAAACGGATTTAAAAATTTTACAGAATTATGGGACGTTAAATGCGAAAGTAATAAAAATAAAACAAAAAAAAAAGCAGGATATGAAGAATTTCTTTCGCATATATTTGCTTAGTTAAGTAGTATGTACTTCTATATTCCAAAAAAAAAAAAAAATAAATAAAACACAATACTGATGTTTTGCTTTTAGTGTAATTTTCTGTGGTAAAAAGGAAACAAAAGTAGTAACACAGGTTTTGACTTATGTTGCCTTGTCTGTGGGTACCATAAGTCCTCTTTTACAATGTGGCAAGTGAAAGGCAGACAAACGAAGTTTGTAGGCGAGAAAGGGAAAAGTCTGCCTTTCACTCGCCACATTGTAAAAGGGGACTAAGCGCCTCTATACACCACAATTCTTGCCGAATATTACAACATAAATGCAATGAAAAAGACTCAATAATTGGTTTGCTTTATTTAAAATGCAAAAAGGGGGAACTATGACAAATTTTTAAATTGTACCAAATGAGTTACGGTAGTACCACGTTGCTTTAGAAGGTCAAAATGTACCAAAAAAAAGTATCAATTTCAACATTCCTGATGTGTAACGGGTAAGGAAATAATAATATTCTCTTTATCTCTGATTCTCTTGGGTGAGTGCTTAGGTAGGCTAGACTCTAATCTCACTTTCGTATTATTTCAATTACGAATCGAGATGAAACCAGCTTAGAAATTATTGAATCAAGCACAGATTAAGATAAATTTTTATCTTTATTTTACCCTGTTTTCGTATTATTTTAAGTACGGACCAAAGCTTAAATATGACCAAGTTAAGTATTTGTCTTTGCTATTTTGATTTTCATACCAGACAGTTTCATTTTGTGCGGCTGCGATATTTGCTGTCATGTTCTTGTGTTTGTGGGAAAGTAGGCAGATATCATTTGCATAATCGAGACCTTTTCCTTTTTCCTTTTCCCTCTAGGGTGGCTCTTTTCATAATGTTGCCTAAAAATATGCTGAGGAGCAGGGGTGATATAATTCAGCTTTTCTTTATAGCACCTGTTGCGGTCAAGAAAAGCATTCCTGCAATTTTTTTGTGGGAGTGCCTTAACATGCGATGGCAGTGCATATAGCCAAATGTGAGAGGGTACCAAATGCCGCGATGATGCAACTGCAGTCTCAAAGTTGATAAAGACTAGGTAAAAATAAGAACTCCACTCAACTGACTGTTCTATTATTTTCCTTAGACTGTTCATATGATATATGCAGGATTTTTGGGCCCAAAACAAGCTTTCTCACTGTGTAGGCCGGATCGACTGCAGTAGAGAACCATTTATTCATAATTTGAATATAACTATGTTCACTAACACTTTTGATGGGTGTGATACCAAGCCAATTCCTCTATTGAGACAAATCTCCTTTTTTGGGGATGTTAATAATGAGCCCGTCCTTCAAATCAACACAAAACTATTAAGTTCTCCAGAATTCTTCAATTAATTTACTAATTAGACGAGCCATTAAAATTAAATTAACAAAAAAAAAAAATCAATAAATTTAAAACAGATCTCGTGTATTGTTAACAAAAATTTCAAACTTTTTGACTATTGTTTTGTATTGATAGCGAAACTTTTTATTCACATTTTCGAAAATGCTATACTTAGGTAAATCATTCAAAAACAAATTTCGATCTATCAATTTGGTTTAAGGATTGAAGTTTGGCTATTGACTGACAGCCGCCTTCAATGGCGGTGATGGTAAAACGGCAAGTACCTCTGAAGAGATAGTGCGGTTACTATCGAAACGCGTCAGATCAATCTGTCCGCAAACGAGGGCTCGAGCCCCACGGCAGTCAGGAATGAAAAATTATCAATAAACTTTAATTAATTTCATGTTCTTAAATTCCATAAAAATAATTTAATGAAAATTAAATTTAATGAACTTCAGCCTAATTAAAAATATGAAAATTTGGATAAGACAGTTCAACAAAATAAAAATTTTGTTCGGATTCTTTATGATATTAACGATTTTAATTATATTTTTTATATATTTGTGTTTAGCTTTTTCATTTTAGGTATGATATGCATGTGTCTTATTCGAAATTATAAATTCTGCTTTTGTTGCAATTTTTCCCATTACCACTTTGTATTTTTTTTAAGATTTGTGCCTTAATTTTAGCTTTTTCCTATTGTTTTCTGATTTTTAGCAATATTTTCGGGTTTCAGTCATTTCAGTCAATTTACAATTTTAAAACTTTAAGATTTTCACAAAAGTCCAAATAAAATCACAGCCCTTCTGTTAGAGATATGCTCCCGAGCTCATACAGATATTTACTAACATGCACAAACATAATCTTACATATTGTTGTTGCTTCTGGTACTTAAGTCATATCGTTTAATGTTTTGGATAAATGCCAGGCATCAGGAATAAAAGTGCTCGTGTACATGCACAGACAGGCAGGCAGGCTGGCAGGAAAAGTGTATTGTCTCCGCTATAGACATGTTTCTCTACAGGCATCCAGGCAGGCAGGCTTATTATAGGCACACACATACTCAAACATTTAAGTCTATTTTATTTGATGTTTTTTTTTTTTTTTTTTGTTTGCATTATTTTCGTAGCAAATGTTTATATACACGTAGTATAATCAGTGCGGTTGATATATTAACTCGGGGGATATACTTCAAGTGTCATGACAATAAAAGGCGTCTAGATAAGTAACGAAACGAAATGGAATAAAAATGGCAAAAGAGTAAAAATAAAAAAAAATATGTTTTAAACTCCCAACCAAGAAGTCCCATTTATTTATATACCCAAAATATGTAAGTTAAAAACATAAAGAATAGTTGGAAAAAACAATGTAAGACAAAAGCTCTCAAACCTCTAAAGTATCAAAAGGCTTAAAAAATAACAACAGCAACAACAACTTGTTACAAGATCCTGTACTTAACAATAATGACACTTAAAGGCCCAAAGAGAACAAAATCGAAATCAACACTATAAAGTTGTACACATATACATATAAGTTATACTATAATACCATAAAAAATAAGTATATGGATTCGTGGGAGTGTGGGTGGATGCAGATGTTCTTAAATTATTCCACTTCCTTATTTCCTTAAGAGACATAGATACAAGATCCTACACATTCACCCGAAACCCATCTCCAAACTCTACAAGTGCCTGGTTGCCAATGACTTTGAGCTTAAAATAAATTATTAATGCATCTTGATTCTTATGAGTTGGGTAGAAATTGTAAATGAAAACGTTATGTTGCCAGAGTAACACTAACGCAAACAATGTAGTCGGGTTTTAATGAAAAGAATCTAATTTATTATCAACATTTTTTCTTTTGAAAAACTCTATTATTTTCTAAAGTCAAAGATTCCTTTAAACAGTTTTGTGTACAGCTTTTATAAATAGTTAAGGAACTATTTTTGAAGTATTTATGAAAAAAGGGTATTTTCCTTTTTTGTTTTTTTTTTTTTTTTCTTTACAAATTCATACTAAAAGGAATTTTTTGGAGGATGCCTTTATAAAAGAATTTAAACAATTTAAATTTTAAGAAATTTAAATAAATTTTATACTTAAATAACACCCTGCAACAGCAATTTTTAGACACTAAAGGACTAACTGTAATATGCTTATGTCAACGATAACGAAATTCCTGTAAAATGTTTAAGCGAATTACTGGAGACTTTTGGGTGACTATTTTATACTTTTTGATCTTAAATCACTTTAAAGCTTAGTTGCTGGTGTCTAATAATTGTAAATTTTTCTGTACATACAATATACATCATTGCTATCCAATGGATAGCTAAGGTAAAATGTAACAGGAAGATACAATATAATAGTCTGGTAGTGTATAAAGTCATTCCTTAAAATTTAGGAAATAGAACTATTACAAAAAGCTTTATAAAATACATAACTGAAATTTAGCTCATAGAATAAATTCGAAAAATGAAAAATTTTGAATTCATTCTAATTTTTTTTTAATATATATGTACACTAAAATAATATATTACCATGAACATGTTTATTTTTATTGATTTAAAAAACAAATGAATACAAAAATAAAAAAGGACTTCAAAAGGCAATCACGTTTTTTCATTTAAATATTTTTTTTTCAAAATGTAACCAAGAAACAGCTGATTCCTTAAGCCAAGTACGACACTTGATAAAACAAAAAGTTGCTTAAGTACATTTAAGTTGTACATATTGGATTATTTGTAAGCGTACATTCGCTTAAGTAAGCTTAAGCCTATTATAGTTCGCCCTTAACTTTTGTGGATGGATATTTTGTTAAGTCCATGGGGGCGCCACATCTGTGAAAGTTTTGGTTTCCAATTCAAACACAAGTGTGATTCCCGCATATTAGCAGGGCCATTACGTGATATTAGTCGTTTCATTCAATTAGAAGTATTCCCTATTAAGTAACAATATGGTCAAATGAAATCGAGCCATTACTTTTTAAATAAAATTTTTTAAACAATTTGCTGAAATGTTTGGGTCTTCGTGAAAATTTACCCTTACTAGGTAATGCTAGGTTGAATGGGCAGCCGACACGAGGACGGCTCACTTGGGACCTTATAGCGATGACTCTGTGACATCCTAACCCAGTGACCAAAGTCATGAATGTGTTCACCAGATTATTCCCCAGACATCAATGCAGCCTCGAACCATAACTTAAAAAGAGAGATCGACCTTAGCCTTACATTAAGGTCCTATTAGCCGGTCATAATTGGTATGTGATAATGGTATGTCATCATACCGTCATACTCGTGTGATAGAGAAAAATTCGTGTATGTCAGTTTAGTATGTTGGAAATCAAATTTTTTTTGATTTTGGTGTATGGCAGCATACTCATGTAAGAGGAATTCTGCCATACTCAGTTCAAATATCTTTGTAATTTTTTCAGGCAAACGGTAACGATGGCTTGGTTAGAGCACGCATTTTCAAGAGGTTTTTTAAGGAATATGAAACTCTCCCAGAATTATGGAATAAAAAAGTGATATATACCATAATAGACATTTAATGCAATAAAGTTATGAAATCATTTTAGAAAAATAAAAAACAATTGAGCCGGAAGCAACAATTGAAGTAGTAAGAAAAAATAAATTCTGCTTAAAACTGTTGAGCGGCTACTAGACCTTCACATCCGGGACAAGCTGAGAATCTCCGCGCCATTGCACGGAACGCAGTTCGCCTATCAGAAGGGCAGGTCGACGGAAGTAGCATTGCACCATCTGGTTGCGCAAATAGAGAAGGCACAGAACAACAAGGATATTGCACTATGTGCTTTTCTTGATGTGGAGGGTGCCTTTGACAACACAAGTTAAGACTCTATCACGGATGCTCTGTCGCAAAAACGGATAGATGATTGCACCATCAATTGGATTGGCGCCATACTGAGACAACGGAGAATTACCGCCTCTTGGGATGATGCTAGCGTCAGCATTAGTGCTGTTAAAGGTTGTCCACAGGGGGGGGGGTACTTTCTCCCCTGCTATGGTGCCTTGTAATTGATGACCTGCTCGTAAGACTTGAAGAATACGGCCTGCGGGCCATTGGGTATGCGGACGACCTGGCCATCATTGTTACCGGGAAATTCGAGAGAACAATCACTGAGGTGATGCAGGGTGCTCTCGACAAGGTTCTCAAATGGTGCCATGAAAGGGGGCTGAACATCAACCCCCATCCCGTCCCGTTCACGAGAAGGTATAAACACAGACTGGGTAGGCTGTCAGTGAAGGGGACGGAAATCGAGTACTCCAATGAAGTCAAGTACTTGGGAATTGTTCTGGATAAACGGCTGAATTGGAACTCGCACTTGGATGCGACCCTGAAGAAAGCACTTAGGGCCTTCTGGGCCTGTAAGAGCTTCTTTGGGAAGACCTGGGGCTTTGGCCCAAGCATGATTAAGTGGCTTTATTTTATGATGATCAGACCGATAATCACCTATGGATCCCTGGTATGGTGGCCTAAGATCCAGCAGGTGTCGGCGATCCAAAAGTGCGGAAGGCTACAGAGAATGGTCTGTGTAGCTCTGACGGGGGTGATGCGCACATGTCCAACAGCGGCACTTGAGGCTATCTTGGGCATCTTGCCACTACACATTCATATAAGGAGGGTCGCAATATCGAGTCTCCTTAGGATCCAACAAACATCCGGACTGTCAGATGGGGTCAACGGACACGCTGGTCTGATGAAATTAGCTCCTGGTCTATCGGTCTGCACAAGGGCGGACATTAAGACTACGGAACTGAGCTTTAACAGAAGGTTTAGCACAATCCTCCCAAATGGAGGAGACTGGGACAGTGGAAATCCCTGTGATGAGAACCAGGGACTACGCTGGTATACTGATGGATCCAAATCGAAGCATGGAGTGGGTGCTGGGGTATTTGGACCTAACACGCGAATCTCGATAGCCATGGGAAGATCATCAAGTGTATTCCAGGCTGAGATCCACGCCATTGAGGCGTGCTGTATCAACATTCTGAACAAGGGAATAATAGGAAACAGCATTGCGATATTTACCGATAGCCAAGCGGCCATTAAGGCACTCTCTTCCTGGAAATTGTCCTCGAAGTTGGTGGCGGAATGCCGGGGTAGGCTACAGGAGCTGGGCTCAAGAAACAGAGTGACACTCTGTTGGGTGCCGGGACACTCAGGGGTCCCGGGTAACGATGGGGCTGATGAACTGGCTAGGGCTGGAGCAAACGCCCAAATGGTGGGCCCCGAGCCCTTTTGTGGGTTAAGCTGGGCCACTACCCAGTCCCTATTGGGGGAATGGGCTCTCAGCGAGCACAGGAAATACTGGGTATCGCTACCGGGAATGAGTCAGGCGAAGGAATTTGTATTTCCCGGGAGTACATTGGAGACAAGGGGTCTCAACAGACGAGAGCTACGGCTATTGGTGGCTTATTTGACGGGCCACCATACGGTCAAGCGCCACCTGTTTCGGATGGGCCTGGCAGAGGACCAGGAATGCAGACTATGCCGTGAGGAGGACGAGACTACAAGGCACCTACTGTGTGACTGCCCGGCGCTGGCGTGGGCAAGAAGGAGACACTTGGGGCACGGTACGATGGGCGCGTCCCGAGTCGGTGCAATACCGGCAAAAGACCTTCTTGGATTTCTCTGGGAGGCAGAAGGTCTTCTGGCCAACTAAAGGGGGGTGGGTACAATAGACCTGGTTGGTCGCGGTACCGTCTCCGTTGGGAGAAATCTCCCCGCTCTCTCTCAAAAAAAAAAAAAAAAAAAAAGAAAAAATAAATACATTGGGGTATCGTCCGCCAACTAATTCACGCGCCATCATATAGACAACCTTCTCTTTGTATGATAGTCTAACATCAAAGTACTCTCTCTATCTCACAACATAACAAGTATGTCTTACCAACTATGACCGTCTAATAGGCGCTTTAGATAGAACATCCAAGAACAACAATTCAGGTCTCCCGAAATGCCTCATTCTTATAACCCCAAGACCGCAGCATTAGCTGAGGAAGTAATCTTACTAACCAAAATTAAGCAAAAACTGTAAAATTAGCTGTGACAGAAGACATCCCCCAGGGAGTGCGCTGCGCATATTAAGGGGCGTAGTTAAAGCACCTTCAGTAGTCAGAGCTCTTTTTGTTACATCTTCTGGGGTATTAAAGATATGTAATATAAAGATATGGACATTGAAAATCTATGAGCGTAAGCAGGTCTAGTTTAAAATGATAGGAATGTAAGTCGATGGATTTACAAAGATCCCTAAATTCTGGTGCTTCGGAAGTTAGTAGCCCCCGATACTTCGGTATCGAACTGAATGTCCGCAGCACCGCAGGCACGCTCTCTTGAGAGCGTGTGTCTTTGTTCTTGTGATAAGTTTCTTGGAATATGCACTTGTTTGACAGTCAAAATGGGGACGTGTCTATTGGCAGCAAGAAGTGGGTAGAGCGTTTCTGAACTACATGAAAGCTTTAACTTGTAAAAGCTCGAATTTTGGGGAAGTTATCAATTGGTGCTGTTGCCATTAACAAGATGCTGTAGACTACTATTATAATTAAATTTAATTTGGTACAGTTTTATAAGACTAGATATCTCACTGCCGAATTCCATAATTTACCATACGCCTCATTTAAAGCGCACTCTCAAAAAACACCATAGTACGCCTAATACCTAAGAAAATATTGGGAATTATTTCTTTTTCATAAGCAACTTTATTATATTCAACATTTTTCATTTCTCGAATTTATTCTATGAGTTAAATTTCAGTCATGTATTTTATAAAGCTTTTTGTAATAGCTGTATTCCTTAAAAAAAATTCAATATAATAGTCTGGTAGTGTATAAAGTCATTTCTATAAAATTTTTAAGGAATAGAGCTATTCCAAAAAGCTTTATAAAAAACATGACTGAAATTTAACTCATAGAATAAATTCGAGAAATGAAAAATGTTGAATATAATAAAGTTACCTTAGAAAATATTAAAATTTTTGTCAAATTTGGTCCAATTTAGGTTTATCGAATATAGATAATCGGTCCATAATTTAATATAGATCCCATAAAAAATTTTACTACTGTTCCGAAATTTGATCTAGCTTAGGCTTTTTGAATACCAGAAATTACTCTACAGCTCTACGGCTAAAACTGTTACTAAAATTAATAATTTATTTTTCAAATTAGTTTAAATGAAGTTTTATATGCCTAGCAATAACAGCAACCAATTATTATTCTGACGCCAGTAGCTTTTGTAAAGATTGGTTAATAATATTTAAGCCCCATATAGGGCCCACTCCTGAAATATTCTAACAATCGGTGGAAGGTAACAATATTCGACACTGCCAAATACAGTACTCTAACTTATTTTGCTTAGAAATTATATCCGGCTACCATCGAAAACTGAGAACGATGTTTTAGCAAACATAGTCAAATAAGGCAGAGCTTCTTCATTTTTTAGATATTTACCCATAATACCAGGGACCGTAAATACAGTTATCCGGAAAATTTAAACTCAAAATCTCTTTACATTAGAGTCAACGAAGACCTATACTCTCATAACCCGATAGATTTGTTTTGACGAGCACTTTCAGAATCTATGGTGATCTTAAAAAAACGATCTCAACTCCACAGTAAAGAGTTATTTTTCAACCTAAAAATAAAAGGTCAAATAAAACTCTCAAAAAGAGTGTTTTATTTTCGGTCTCAAACTCATTTGAGAAGTTTTATTTTATCCGTCTTAAATAAAACTCATTTTGCAGTCATAAAATTAAACTCTTTTGAAGAGTTAACGTTGATTAAAACATTAAAATTTTCACAAAAAAAAAACAAAAATTCCCAAACTCTATTTGTTAAAATTGTTGAGTTAAATACATAAAATTTTCAAAGTAAATGATGACGAAAAACATATCAGACCATTCTGCGGTGGCTGATAATTGAAAATTTGTTTTCTTTGAAAATATTTTTAAATATCAAAAACAAATTTAACTAATTTTCTCAATAAAATCTGTGAATTTTTTCTTTTCATAAGCTACTTAAATATATTCAACATTTTTAATTTCTCGAATTTATTCTATGAGCTAAATTTCAGTTATGTATTTTTATAAAGCTTTTTGTAATAGTTCTATACCTTAAATTTTTAGGAAAAACAGCTTTATAAAAACACATAACTGAAATTTAGCTCATGGAATAAATTCGAAAAATTAAAAATGTTGAATATAATAAAGTAGCTTATGAAAAGAAAAAAGTCCCAGATTCTATTTGAAATTTAGAAAAATGTTGAATAATTTTCACAATTATTCGATAAAAAAAAATATCAGATTTTTTCTTCAATAATTGTTTGAATATGCAAATTTGATTCTGACGAGAAAAACAAAACTGAAATGGACTTTATTTTCTGACGGAAAGAACTCCTCAAATGAGTTTTATTTTATGACGGCTAAATAAAAGTCCTCAAAAGAGTTCTATTTTATGACGGCGAAATTAAACTCCTTAAATAAATTTTATTTTATAACGACGAATGTAGCTTAGATTGTACGCGAAGACTGTGACGAATCGATTCGACATCGTTCTCAGCAGCTTGGCTTATCGAATTCCACAATTTGGCGTATTTTACGTAAGTATCTGGTAGGGAGATCGAACGGTTATTATTCGACCGGTTTTAACCGGTTATTTTAGCTTTGCCCAAGTCGGTTATTTTAAAATGCCCATTTTTCGAATATCGAATAAACCGGTTATTTTGGTATAATAAACCGGTTATTTTAGTAATGTGTAATTTATATACCTTTTCCTTACTCGTGTTGTAGATGTACCCGTAATTTAAGTATTTTCTAATTGAATATTGGCCAAACTTAAACTTTTTATGAAGAATGTCAAAACAAAATGTAACAAAGGTCAAAAAACATTATGAACACTGTAAATACAAATCGATTATAAAAGCGTGGGTTCTTGACGAAAAAATACAAAATCTATTCAAAATACTACAAAACGTGTGCAGTTAAAAAGTAAATAGTAATTTGTGCAAGAGTATTCTAAATATTAAACACATTTTTATATAAAGATTATCTCTAGATATTTTTCGAATGCGATTAAAAAGACATAGTTAGGTGCTTGAAGTGCCCCAAAATGATAAGTTACAAAGGTTCTTCCATGTCACGACTTATTAATCACCTTTAATTAGTATACATGCTTGACATTAATGTGATCCAAATGAAACTTAACTCCGTTCGAAGTAGTTCTAAGGAGACGACAAATAATACTTTACTAAAATACGCTGCAAAAAATGAATCATTGGGTGGAATATTAGCCCGTTGTGTTGCCGAGGACGAAATGCCCGTTAAGGCACTAAAAACTCTTAAGTAGTTCGAGCATCTCTTCATGCTGAAAACTAGAACATTACGGCGGAATCAACAATATAGGAAAAATTTCTACCAGTTTTATTTATTTAAACACCAAGAACTAAAAAACAAAATTGAAGAAATCAAACAATGTCATGGAATGTTTTAAATTGTAGTCGACGAATTGACAAATACATTACACAAAAAGAATGTTCAGTTCACTATTCGTTTCTTTAATGCTGAAACAAAATAATTTGAAATAGATAATCCTGGCGGTTGCAACTTTTAAAAAATATGGTTGATTTAAATACTCGTAGATAGCTTAACCACCAACAAATTAAAAGCCATTTAAAATAAATTTGAGAGAATATTTCAAATAATAACTTTATAAAATTCCTATAATTTATTTGCTTTTGCAAAACGTAAGTCTAGATCAAATATCCTTCAACAGTCTCTAAATTACATTAAACAAATATCTTCTTACAAATAAAGTTTAGTAAATCAATACAAAATTGTTGAGAATTTAGCTAAAGTTTGATAAATTTGCTAGTCCCACTTTTCTTGGATTTGATCGTAAAATATTTGTTAGGTCTGATCTAAGTCATATCTATGTATTTTGTTGGTTCCTTACCAAATTGTTTTGTTTTTATTTTAAAAACTTATTTGATTTTTGTGTTTGTAAGTATTCGAATTAAAACCGGTTAACCGGTTATTTAAAAATTGCTTAACCGAAAACCGGGTTTTTTTAAATAGCAACTATTCGTAATATTCGAAAACCGGTTATTGAAAAAAGTCGAATAATCGATCTCCCTAGTATCTGGGCCTTTAAGCGTACAAAATTCAACTTAAGCAAGAATTGAAGCCAGGCGACTCAAATTTGCGTATTATCATTTTGGTGAGCACTTTATTTCATGTTTTACTACGGTAAATTGGCTACCTAGATCGTGTGATAATACACTTGGACTATTTGCTCTGGGGGTAGGTAAAGTCTGAGGTCTCACTACGCTCGAACTAGTCTCCCGAAATCGGATATTCCGAATGGACCACTTCAGACATATTCATGACCATCATTTACATTATATAATTTTTAAACAGTAAATGTCATAAATTGTTCTTTCAACCGATAATAAAAATTTTAAGTTCACTTTTAAATTTATGTGTTTTATTTTACCTATACATTATTAATCAAACCTCACGATGATTCACCATATACATACGCTTGACATTTAAGCTTTAACTATTTGCTGTTTAGAGCCGACACGATAATAATATTTAAAAATAAAACCATTTAGTTAAACTTTAGAGCTTCATTTTCTTTTTTATCCACTTTTCTGTCTTTCTCTATTTTGCGCAAATTATTGCAACTACAAAGTTGATTTAAAGTTTTAAAACTAAACTAACATTTAGATACATTTAACTTAAATTGTAATAGTTTAAAGTTCTTGTTACGAAACACACGTACTCGTACTCTGGGGATTGTTAACAGAAAATGTATAGATAAAATATAAAAAAAAACTACAACTCATACTTTTACTTAGTTCGCTTTAGATAAATACATCAAAACACTTTTTCTAGTAGAATAAATACAATAAAATGCAACTAAATGCATTTAGTTTTTTTTTTTTTTAACATTTTATTCTTTAATAAATACACTTAGCAAACTGTAAATTATATTTGTTTAAAACAATAAACCCAAATGGATTGTAAGGAAATATATATAACTGAAAGCTTAATTCCAAGAGGGAACGCTGCAAAATTCAGTTTAAAAGATAGAAGTCTTCAAATAAGAAAAAAAAATAACCAGCTGAAAGACGGATGGATATAAAATGAAATACATTGAGAGCTTAAAAAAGTTACAACAATAAAAAGCCATAAAGGACTTCTAATGCAAACACAATTTCCGTATAATTTGGCCATGCTGATTACAATCGGACGGCCAATTTTCAAGATATTTTGAAATTAACTTTTCAATATGCAATATTTTGTATTGAAGTTTTTTAAATATGTAAATATATCAATTATTTATTTATTTATTAATATTAAATATACTTAAATGAAAGGTTCACGAAGAACAAAAGCCGTTAACAATATAACTCCATTATCTTCTATTATTGGCAAGGGCTTTGGTTTGTATCCATGTTTTATGAGCTGATGCGAGTTTCTGTCTTGTGGCGTTTGTCCAAGAATTACGTGGTCGTCCCTGATAGCGGTGTCCCTGAGGGTTCAATTCGAGGGTAGTTCTAGCGATTTCCGTTGTTGGACGTTTAAGAGTATGCCCGATCCATGTCCATTTACGTCTTCTTATTTCCTTTTCCATGGGCATACTGTTAGTTTGTTGCCACACTGTCATATTTTATATTTGATTTGGCCAGCTGATATGTAGAATGTGTCTTAGACAATTACTTGCAAAAGTCTGGATTTTGTTTAGGGTCAGCCTGGTATAGCTCTATGTAGTACATCCATACAGAAGAACCGATTTGACACTGCAGTTAAATATTCTTAGCTAAGTTTTCCGTGAGATTTCGTTTAATTGCCAGACCTTATGTAACTTGTGAAAAGCAGCACGCGTTTTATTAATTCGCTCAGAGATATCTTTTTTTTAACCACTAGCAACGTTTATCCTACTTACCAAGTAATTGTAAAGCTGACATCTTCAATTAAGTTGACATTCACTATAATTGGTGTTGTCACATTTTTTTTTTTTTTTTTAAATTTATTTTCGGTCCTACTTTCCTGGCATTTATAGACAGTTTCATTATTTTCGCCTCAATATCCGTAAAACGGTGTGCCACAAGACAAATATTATCGGCATAGTCAATAGCATTGAAATATTAATCCATATTCCATTCTATCAAATCCCAAAAGGTGCTTCCTAATTCGTTTCTTCCATCAAACTATCCAAAAGCAGAAGAAAAAGATAAATCCTGTCTTACTCCTGTATATTTTCTGAAGGTTGATGTTCGATTCCATTAAACCGTACTATATACTGTGCTTTTAATAATTAACTCCTGCTTAAATATAAGCAAAACAAAACCAAATTTTGGCTTAGATTTTATGTTCTAAATATAGTTATTAGTAACACAGGCCAACAAATTTTAAACTCATAGCCCAGATTTTTTATAATTTTTATAGCTCAAAAAAATATATATTAAAAAAATATTAAAAAAAATATGATATATTAAAACAAAAAAAATACTAAAAAAAAATATTACAGAAATCAATTTAAAATTATAAACAGAAATCACAAAAAAGGCGTGTTCATTAACTTTACTAGCAGAAACTTGCAACGAGAGATTAAATCTAAAATTTACAAGATGTTTTTCCCAATTACTTAAAAGAACAAAAAAGTAAATGAACGCTTTACGAACAAAAACTGGAAGGTTAGGAATATCGATACTATTCAGCTGTAAGATACAAGATTATTTCTTAAAAAAATCATTTTTTTAGAAAAAAAAAATTTTTATTTTATTGAAAAACTTTTTATTGAAAAATTATGAAAACTATTTTGGTTTTGTAAACAAAAACATGAAACAGGTGGTTGAATTATTCTTGCTAGTCAAAATTTTACTATCAGAAATTTTCAACAAATGTTTTATCTCTCAAATTTGTATGCTCTTTTTTCACTCTCTCGCTGCAAGTTTTCGAGTTCGTAAACCAGTTTTGCCAATGAAATTTCGAGAAAGTTACATTTTAGTTTCCAAAAAGAAACACTTTTTCCCAAAAAGATACATTTTGAAAAAAAATCGAAAGGCTATTTTTAACGTTTAACATTTCTTAACATAACATTGATGTTATCAAAACAAATTCATTTTTGTAAAAATTAATATATGAGTTAAGGCGTTAATACTAAGGCGATTATATCTAAAAGTTCACATAAGTTTTTCTTCTAAAATTTCATCTTAATACACATACACAAGAATAAAAAGACGACAGAAGAACTTACAAAACCTAACATCAAAATACATGTTATTTTTGTATAGCTTCGTACAGACGGTGCACACTGGTTCATATTTTGAGAAGGCGGCCAAAACTATTTTTTTTTATGTTCTCCGACTTTAAAATTTTTTTATTCATGTGAAAGTAAATACTAGTGAACCTCGGGAGCCAAACAATTTCAACCCTATTTCAACTATTTCATTGAGAACAGGGTGGTCCCAAATGGACTTTCTCAGTATTTGGTTATAGTTTTGAATTTCTGAGTAAACTTTTGAAGTTGAAATGCTCATAACTTTTTTGTTTTTCAAGATTTTTTGACAGAATAAGTTTTGTGTATTAGTTTATCTTATTAGCTATACGTGGTTTAAAGCATTTAACTCTGCGACCTGTAGAACTATTTAATTTTTTTTTTTTTTAATGTCAAAATTTCCCGGAAATTTCCTATTTTATAGAACATAAGTCCTGCCCGTCAAAACGCGTCAAAAAAATCTATACTCTCTTGTAGTCCAGAATCTAACCTACATTTCTATACCCCATTGTACACACATCTGGATACGATCTTGCGAACTACAGCAATTTCTGTGACCCAAGGTAAGATATTCGGTTCAAAAAATAAGTCCTGCAAGGAAACATTACTGAAATTAAAGAAGGTGAATCTTAAAGAATTTTCGACAAATAAAGCAGTTCAGGCCACATAAATTATCTAGCACGTCAGGTTATCAATTAATTTGGAGAAGGTAAAGTATTGCCATTGTTATGAACTTATTGTGTGTGAACGGATGCTGTAAAACGAATAGGCGACATAAATAGATTAACACGTTAGATTTTTGAGTAAATTAAAAGGTTAAACATTAGTAAATAGCCACAACATAAACTACATAGTTTAATTACCTGTAAATTGCAACTTAATTTAAAAAAATGGAAGAGCAGCTATATTTTACGTGAAAATTACCTACATGTTACCTGTTAATTTATTGCCAGTATGTTATCCTTTTAAAAAGTGTAAAAACAGGGGTTTTTATGTTTCAAAGAAATGGTAATAAAAGATTAAATTTGTATTTAAAAAAGGGTTTTATACGTTTCCAAGAAGTGGTAACAAAAGATCATTTAAAAAAACTTCTATCAAGAGTATAAAAATGCATGCATTCATAATTTTACCTTCATTATTGTTTAAACAATGGCTAAGTTCAGTTATAAAGTTCTCGCAGATATATATTTTCAACAGAAAGATGAAAAAGATTTTGTGTTACACATAATGAATAATCCATTCTTTAAATTATGCAACGAACAGGAAATCAAAATACATAAGATAAAATTTTTCATTTACATTAAGAAAACGGTACCTTAAATGTTCTAGAAACAAGAAAATTTTTTACTTACGCAACGAAAAATGGCTAACAAATTATCTGATTTTTATGAAGCTGTCAATAACCGCTAAGGAAACTGGAAAAGTGGGTCGGCCCGCAAAACAAATTGACAATTGCAGTGAAAGATCACGAAGACGCAAGCTTGCAAATATCAATGAAGAAATTTCTCATAGTATGATAAAGGATTCATTTCTGCATCAAATTCAACCAACGCAAAATAAGAAAACAAAAATTGCAATAATTGAAAAAATAGTGGAAGCGAGCCCTAAACGCACAAAGAGGATTTTAAAAAGTATGCCTACACCAACTGAAGAAATGAAATTTACTCCAGAAGAAGCATTTGCACTATTTTTGGATTTAAAACTGACAAAAAATCAGTATACAGAACTGCGAAAGCGAACCAATGAAAAAAATTGTGGAATCTTTCCAGCATATCGAGATTTAGTTTCTGTCAAAAAAGAGTGCTTACCTTCACAAACGGCTATTAGTGTAACTTCAAGTTCAGCAGAAGTAAAATTGCAGGCTCTTCTCGAACACACTGCAGAACGATTATTAAATACACTTGATGCTGACTGTTTAAAAAAAACTTAAAAATTGCAGCATCACTTTATTTTCTAAATGGGGATGTGATGGAAGCTCTGGTCGGAAACAATACAAGCAATGTAATTCAGAAAACTCATCTGATGCTAACTTATTCATGGTATCTTTCGTTCCATTACGTTTAAGAAAAACTTATATTGGCTTAGAGCCGTCAACCAGTAGAGTTACAGCAATGGATGTATGGAAAAATGAAATTCCCTCTTCAACAAAGTATTGCAGACCAATAAAGTTTGTTTACAAAAAGGAAACTAAAGATGTCATAACTGAAGAAGTTCGAAAAATAAAAGATCAAATTAAAGAACTTCAACCGGCAATATTTAAATTTGATGACCAATGGTTGATGGAAATCAACCTCAATCGAATTAGAGGAAGAAGCTAAACAACTTCTGGAAAATGAAACCCAAAGCAATTTAGAAGAAATTTTTACTAATATTGTTTAATTTAAAATTGTTTATAGATTATAATTTGTTTTTGATTTAAGTATATATTTGTATTAATATATAAAAATAAAATACACATACATCTCAAACCAAAAATAAAAGTTGAATTACCTAAAATGTTATCGATAGCCAAGAATGCTATTTGGGCCAAATATTGGCATTTTCTGACAGGATCTAAGTTCGACAATAAAAAATAAGTATCAGTTGTAAAATACAAGAGAAATAATGATAAATTATAAAAAAACTCATATTTGAAATATTCAACTTTTACACCGAAACTCAACAAAAAAATGAAAATGCATTTTGAACTCCCCATAACTTTTGCTCCTATCAGTCGAATTTTACGTTTTATAGCGCAAATTAAAGCCTAATATCGCACCTATCGAGCAAAAAAAATCGCATAAAAAAATAAAGATCCAGTCAAAAGTTATGGAATTTTGACCGCCTTCTCGTAAAATTTCCCCCTGTGCGGTGGTCAGGTCATACAATATTGTAAGCAGTCGTTGCCAATAGAAATATTTTTCTGACAATGGTCCCATTGTCAGATGCATTAATTTAAAACGTCTGCCAAAAACAAATGAGCTTACAATGTTCAAACAGTAGCAAGACATTTTAGTAAATTTTAATGCAATTTAAGCAACGCTGTTAACCAATATTGTAAGATCTGACCACCGGCCGTACGAAGCTTAGTCGCAATTTACACGAAGTTTGTTGGTAAGGGGGACACACGAAGTTTGTTGGTAAGGGGGCGACGATGTATGCTTGCTCTCTTCCTCTCTCGTCAACAAAATTCGTCTGTCCGGCAAGAAATGTCCACAGTGTAAATTGCGACTTATTTAGTTGTCGAAATAAAAACTTAAAAAAACTTTGTCAGAGACGGAAAGTTTAATATTTTATTTTTTGTATTTAAAAATATTTGATTTATTTTGCGTCCAGATTCAAAAGATACGAAAAATATCAGGATTATACATGATACATGCAGTCATCAAAAGATGCTAGTAAAGGTACGTTCAGACTAATGAAATATTTGACGAAAATATTTGATATTTGCTTTAAAATGTGCTAAACAAAAAATATTTTGTTTAATGTTCACACTTAGCTCAAATATTTGACAATTTTTTTTGTTGAAACAGTTGGCAAATAGTGTTAAATAAAATAAATTAAAACATGTTTGCCATGCGTTTAGACTTTAACAAATATTTTCATTAAATAATTATTAAATGAAAGTGTTAAAAATAAAATTATATTTCAGAAATAGTAAAAATGAGCGCAGAAAATAATTTATTTGTTTTTATCGCGGACATGCCTAAAATTCGCAAAAAAAAATTGCAAACTTGGAAGCAAGCCCAAAAATTTATTTAAAACCGGTTATAAGAACAAAATGTCGGAAATAACAAAAAAAAAAAAAAAATTTGCAAAAATTCGCGAAAATTTTTAATATTTCAAACAAGCCATAAAATTGATTAAAAGTCCCTAAAAGTATAAGGAATGTTAAAAATTCGTTAAAAATTGCCAAATTAGCGGAAATTCGCAAAAAATTGCTAATACCGGCATGATAGCAATGTCTAATCATTATTAAAAACCTTTAAAGCTGTAAATAATCTAAAAACTTACAGGAAAAATCGCTTCTATCGGGAACATGGCTCAAAATATTTATCGTTGTTTGCTCTTACAATTTTTTTGTAATATAAAATAAATGTTTGCTAAAAAATTACTAAAATATTTGATGTTTTGTGTTCACACTATGTTTACATTGGACAAATACTTTTATTTGCTTAAAATCAGCTGTTTTTGTATTTGACACTCAAAAATATTTTGTGTTCAGACTACGTTAATGAAATATTAAGAAAAATTTTATATTCGGCTGTGTCGACTCTTTGATACCCTCTACCGACAATTAGAATATTTCAGGGGCGAACTTTATATGGGACCTATGGTAAGTCATGGACCGATCTTAACGGAATTAGGCAATGTGATTTTTTGTCTTTCAAGACTGTGACATGCCAAATTTTATTACAAAAGCGTTATTTGTTACGGTATTACGCGTACTAAACTGCTTTCCGAGAGAAGGCTTTATATGGCGCCTATGGTAAACTATGGACCGATCGTCACGAAATTCGACCGCATTATTTCTAGTCATAAAGAACAGATTTTTACAAAATCTTATATCAATCCGTTTATTTGCCACCATTTAAATTAGTTTTCGTAGCAAAATGATCAATTTATAAGGGTGGTGTTTCCATATTTTGATTCATTACTTTTATCCCACTGACCCGATTTTGCTGGATATTAATCCCAAACAGCTTTTCCAAAAGTAATTCATAAAGCGTCAATTAAAATTCAGAAAGCGTTTATTGTAATTCAGATTAGTCAATTGTAATTCAGAAAGCGTCAATTGCAAATAAGAAATTGTCAATGTAATTCAGAAAGCGTCAATCGTTATTCAATGAAACAGAAATATAATTGAACACAGGTAGATTGTCCTCATATTGTCCAGTTCCACAATAACAAGAACTGGTTTCAATAAACACAGTGGTAAAAATCATACAATATTGTTAACTAATAAACAAAATACATATTTATTTCGCTTACAAAATTTATTCTCTAAGTGTAATTTTTTCAATGTTGTCTCTGCACGTACTTTTTGTCTGACTAAATAACCTCATTATAATAACGTTTTAAATTAATTATATAATATGTACTTTTTTTGTCTTTGCAACTAATTTAAAACGTGCTCGTGTCATAATTAATAAATAATTACAATTTTTAATTTACGTTAGCTGAGAGAAATTTATACATACAGCTACACGCATTATAAGTGAGACACATAGACCAGCCCCCTTATTCATAAAAAAAAATTTTTTGATTAATAAAAGGTTTAGTAAACAAATTTTCATAGAATATTCGTTTTATAAACCTGCTATAAACCTAAAATATTTTTTATGAATATAGGGAAAAGTCCTATGTTGCTATGTTTTGAATCATAATAAAACCCTTCGTTTAATTTAAGAATTTTTATTTTAGAAACTTAATTTTATATGAATTAAATCGCTTAAATTAATCAAATTTAATTCAAATATGTATATTTTTTAAATAACACTACGCAACATTTGGGAAATTTGTTTTTTCCTTAAATAAGCACTTTATTTTTTGATCTGGTAAGTAAGGCAAAAATCATAATTTTTTCAAATTCTATTGTAAATTTTTTTTTCTAAAATTTGAGAATTTTAAAGCTCCATACATCTTCTTGTAACTTTAATAGAACATACTCGAGAGTGTTACGCAATCCGTCAAAAAAATTTTAAATTGTGCCAGATTTAGGGCGTTCCAATATCATTTTTTGATTCAGCCATTGATTCAGTTTTGGAGTTATTAAGGCATAAGTGTAAAAAATTTTTTTTTTTTATTAAAGGATTTTGTTTGTTGTGCTTAATTCCCTTTTTTTATAATTGATAAAACTACTGAAATTTATTGTTGGAGGAAAAGCTGTTCCTATGCGCATTTCATTGGTTGCTTAGGCCTGATCATCAGGAAACGTTCTTCTAAATAATTAGAAAAGCCAAAGCTATCAGCAAACAAGACTACAGAGGGAATGAGAATTACATACACTCAAAAAGTCTTATTTGCAACGATATCAAAGCTTAAACAAAATACCAACAATAAAACAGTGAGTTTATCTTTTCTTACATTCCCCACTTCAGTTAGTTGAAATTCTCCCAACATTAATTGTAGTTGTAAGTGGGTAAAGAAAAAGCAATTAAAAACAAAAACAAAATGCTTTTATTGTTTTCGCAAGAAAATCAAAATATAGCAATTTGCCAGTTCATTTTGTATGCCCGTGCATAAAAAAAAGGGATTTAACCACAACAAACAAAATCTTTTAATGAAAAATTATGTATTCCCAAAAACAACCTTTTTGGTAAATTTTTTTTTTATTTTATTATAAAATTTTTTAACTCAAAAAATTCATTACATATTTAAATAAACGAATACTTCCCAGTTTTAGTACTTAATTGTAAAGTTGCATCTTTCAAAAAAAAAAAAAATTTATTTCATGAAAATCCGTGGATAAATTCCTGTTCCCGATAAGCTGAAAGTACCTAGTTTTTACATTTTTTATCGCAAATTTGTGAAGAGCAACATATTGTAAACCTTAGCTGTAAGTGGTAAGTGTCATGAAGATCGGTGCATAATTTACCCTAGGCCCCATATAAACACTGCTCCCGGAAAACAGCTTAGTACGC
This sequence comes from Pollenia amentaria, assembly GCA_943735925.1. Lineage (NCBI taxonomy): Eukaryota > Metazoa > Arthropoda > Insecta > Diptera > Polleniidae > Pollenia > Pollenia amentaria. Next base: position 187,936,271 of record OX031008.1, read on the forward strand.
CTTCAACCGTAATAAATTTTATACGTCACAGTTTTATTCGACTGGAACCCATATTGCAAAATTTCATGAAGATCGGTTCATAATTTACCATAGGACCATAGGAAATATTCGGAATGTCGGTGGAGGATCAAAGATTCGACACAGCCGAATATAGCATTTTAACTTCTTTCATAGTAAAAACTGCTAAAATTAAATGGTTTATCAGTAGATAACAGACCACGCTCTAAGTTAAATTTTGTCAGACTACTTTGCAACAGAAGCAATGTTTTAAAGGTAACACACGACATGTATGTATTTTGCAGTGTGAAATTTTACAAGTAAGATATAAAATACATGTTGTGTATAGGTACCTAAGGTTAGCTTGGCGCCGTCATCACTAAACATTTTTAGGGCTTATTATGCTGATGCTGACCCTTTAAGAAGAATGGGAAACGAGTTCAACAGGTTATATAAATATATTGACTATTCTTCTAGACCTACTGATATTAAAACTAATTTATTTATACCCATAATTTTTGTAATTTTTTCACATTTGTATATATTTTGTAAAGTTAATGTGAATTTAATTAGAAAGTCTGTAAGGATAATAATTCATAGACAAATAAATCAATAATAAAAAATAATTAAAAAAAACATATAATAGGTTAGGTTAGGTTTAGTTAGCCTTACGTTGTTCATGCTTGAACAAGAGCTGACCGGGTGTGCGTGAAAACAAGTCTTCATAGATGAATTCGACTTTTAGGGTGTACTGCAGTAATTATGATTTATATTTTGATTACATTTGTGTTGCATTTCTCCCCCCCCCCCCCCCCCCCCCCGCTTTTGTGGATTAATCCAACGAAACTTGAGGTACCATTTTAGTGAAGTCAGCAGTTTGAAAGCCGACAACGCTAAGCCCTTAAAATTTTGCTAAGTATTTTTATAAGGTGTCCCACATATATTGTAAGTAGCTGTACATACATTTATAAAAATTGAACAAATATACTTAGACACAATGTCTATATATATGTATACTTGAACTTTATTATTAAAATTTTTTAATTAGTTTTAAATAATAAAATACAATTATCCTTCATGTATTATATAAATGTAATAGACAAAAATGAAGTGATATATTATAAAAACATGACACTTTAAAGCGACTTTAATTATTTTCCCATTTTTGCATGTTCCCAAATATTATAATAAATATTTTCACTTATTAATTAATTGTTTTTAATTAATTATTCAAAAAATGTATTCATAAAATGTTGTCTTTAATTCATTTATCGTAAAATGCTTAGCAAACTTGTCTAAACTTCTGCTAATAGATTTATTTACTTTGTTTAAAATTAATTAATAATTCCATTTCCATGTCCAACTGTTTTGTCGCCCTTCAAAAACCGTGATTTTCTTCCATTAATTTCCCCAATAACATTTTATCACGATTATACAATTTACTTTCTTTATCTTCAGGGTACATTTACATAATCATCATAATCAAAGTTACGGGAAACGCACCTTATGCTTACGTTCACTAATAAAAAAAATAAGAAATGAAACCTATAGATACTTATAATTTTGTTGTCACGAACAACTTAATGTTTATTAGCGACAACAAAAAAAAAAAAAAAAAAAAAAAAACAACAACGACAGGTGAGAAGCGAAGGTTTCCCCTGGCAGTTTTACAAGCCATGCAAATATTCGAAAAAAGCTGGAACGTTGAGATAACCATAATAAAATTCTCATCTAATGCTTAACATCTAAAATAATTTCTAATTCTTAAACGACTACCATTAAGTTGCTGTACGTTTTACTTGTTTTTTAAAAAGTGACATCATTTTGTGAATTTGACATAATTTTAATTTCTTTATTAATCACCGACTTAAATGGTGGACAAAAACAGGTCGTTTAATTGTGTTGGCTTATTTAAAATAATGTATCACTTTAATTGCTAATTAGGGACCATACTTTTTTGAACACAATCGTGTAAAATATTATTATCAACTTTAGCAGCGCCTCAAAGGAAAAAAAAATGGTTAAATCAATATCTTTTAGCAAATTTTTTTTACATATCAGCTTATACTCTTTAGTTAAATTAGTGAATTTACTGATTTAAAGAAAGTTTACTGAAAAAGAGAATCTGGGGTAAATTATGGCAGTCGTGATCAAATAATTTTTCAATTTGAAAGCAATTTTATTTCGAATTCTTTTAGTCGAATCGAAATTATTTTTTCCTTGTTATGAAAACTCAAGTTAATGCTTTTTAACACTGAAAAAATTATTTCGATTCTTTCAGTATTACCTAGGGTATTCATTAAGTACTACGCGATTAACTGACCGGTTAGTTTTAGATTGGCTATTTTCGATTAAACCGGTTAATTTCAGTCGATTAACCGATTAACCGAAGTTACAAAATTTATATTTTTTGTTTCGTCTCATATGCAAAAGGTATGTGTTTAGAAAACATTTTTTCATACAAACAAAGAAGGTGTTCAGTGATATTCATTTTGCTGTCAACAGCTGTTTGTTTCACGTTCTTTTTATATGGGCATTTCCATTGTGATGTGACGTCATATTTGTACGACAAAATGTAAAAAATTAAATGAAGAAGTCAAATTTGTAAAAAGCTTTTTCTATATTACAAAGTAATAGAGCAGCACTATATTCAGAAAAAAATGTACAACAATCAACCGTAAGGATTTGAAGATATAAGCAAAAAAAAAAGCGCCAGCGTGACGTTACAAAAAACGGAAGTGGATTTTGACTTGCAAGACTTTTTGTACAAAACCTGTTTTAATAAGCTTTGGACTTATAAAGATTTATTTTCCAAGTTATCAAATTTAAATGTCTTTTCTTGTTCTAGGTACATATGGGTATTTCCAGCGAAAAGTCTACTTTTTGTAATGTAACGCCAGAAAGCAAATATGCTTGTATTTTAGGACGATGTTGTTCAAAAGTTATCCCTTTTGTAACTTAATGCAGAGCTAGTTGCGCTTTACACAACATATAAAAAAGGAAATAATACATATACAATTTTTGATAAACGATTTAAATTACTTCTGGCGTTACGTTACAAAAACGAGACTTTTCACTGGAACTTCGCATATGTATGTATGTGTTTAGTTATTGGTTTCTTCTCATATTTTCTCATATCAATCTTTTAACAGAATTAACCGAAACAATTAGAAGGGTGGAAAATTTAAAAAAATTAAAACAGGACTCTAATGACATAATGGAAGATTTTATACGTTTAGAGAAATCCAGGAAAAGGACTGAGAAATTAGATATTCTGTATTATGGATTACGTTTGATTTCTTCAACATCAACGATAAGTAAAAGAATTTTTTCCAAGTCAAGATTTATCAAAACTAAAGAAAAAAATCGATTAAACCCTAAACATTTTTCTAAAAGATTATTTTTAAGGTCTCCTTAAACTATTGAAATAACTAATAAAATTATCAAACAGTTTATTTTTTAATTACTGCATAATATTAATGTATTAATTAAACAATATGTATTACATATTTATGAATTCTTTTTTTGTTTGCTCGTGTTAGTTCAAGAACTATTTTGTTTGTTATGTTATTGCTTTTTTTAAACAATAAACTCCAAATAATAAATGATTTATGCATTTTTATGTATTGAAATTATTTAATTTATAAAAAAAAACTATTTTAATCGGTTAACCGATCAATTACAAAATTAACCGATTATTAACCGATAAAACCAAGACCTCGGATAATTAATCGAGCGATTAACAGAGTAAAGCAAAAGCCCGATTAAATGAATACCCTAGTATTAACTAAAAGAATTCGAAATAAAATTGCTTTCAAATCGAAACAGAATTCGATCACAACTGCCATAACTTGCACCCAGATTTTAACTATATACATATATATTTTAATACATCTGTTCGTAAAAAAAAAATATAGTGAGACAAGTAAGAGTAATCGGCTTTGCCAAAACTACCCTTCACCATGGTGCAATAAGAATAGAAAGTTATATAAATGCCATTCTTAAGATATAAATAAAACTTTTTTTCTACCACGCCCACCTCTCCAATACTGCCTACATTTTGTAGTATATTGTGTATTGATTACCGAGATGCTTTTACCTAATTTGGAAATTTTGGCTCTTGCCGTTCTCCATTTATACAGTAAAACATCGCTAAATATACTGCGTTAAACACCTATCTTGGTGCTAGGGCCCATTATCGAACATTTCTGGACTGCACATGCACTTCCCCCTAAGCTCAATATCGGAGTAATAATTAAGGTCCCGAAAAAGGGTGAATTGACAGAATGTCGAAATTGGAAGAGCATAACCTTATTGCTAATGATTAGCACAGTGCTAGCGCATATAGTTCGTGATATATTATCTTCCTAACTGTCTTCCCAACTTCGTTGTGTGCAGCCTGGTTTAAGGGTACATAACTCACTCAAAGATGATGTGAACAGCCTTTGTATTATTGTCGACCAATCGGTGGAATGACGATCCCCAATATATTGCATATTTATAGACTTTGTTAAAGCCTACGATACCGTTCACCAGCAGGCTATCTGGCAAGCACAAGAGTGTAAAGGAGTTCCACATGAATTGATTGTTCTAATCCGTGCTCTATACCGGGATTCAACTATGCATGCTACATGAACGCAATCTGGCATGAATTTAACTTAAATAAACGTTATTTAAAAAAAAAAAAAATGAACGCAATATGGGAAGAGCCTTTAGAGAACTGAACGTTTTATCGAAAATGGAGGAGGTGGCATGACATATATTCGCGTAACTCAAAAATGATTTAGTTTATTGAATATACTAAGAAAACCGAAATCTCGCAATAAGATTACCTTTAAGAAAGGCTAAGCTTTTTTCTAATCTCCGCTGTCGTTTTAGAAACATATTTTTTTTTTTTTGCAAAAAAATTTTTTTTATCAAAATTTCGAAATTTTTCTTTCTTCAAAAATTATAAAAAATTGGAAAATGAAGCTTTTCTTTTAATTATTCTAGACGTATAAAAAAACGAAGTTGCAAAGTTTATTCAATAAACTTAAATGTTTTTGTGCTAAGCTAATATATGTTGTGCAACCTACTCCATTTTTGAAATAGCGGTATATCCCGAAAACAAAAGCTAACCTTAAAAATCGGTAAGCACCATTGGATTCAGCGTGTCAGCTAGCAGAGTGTTATTATTAACACAAAGTTTATGATAATGATTAACGTGTTCAATTTTGGATGTGGCTCACTGTATGTCTACTAGCCCACACATTCAACGATATTAAAGCCATACTAGGGGAAATACAATCCAGGAAAAGTGATGCAGGTCTACATATTAACAGATAAAAGACCAAGGTATTGCTTTTAAGTACCACCAACTCCAAAAAGTTCCGAATATACAACATAGATCTTGAAGATGTGCAATCGTTTATATATCTAGGGAGCGTCAGGCTGCTCCCGAGAGGATATTGCAAATCATATCAAAAGGCAAACCAAGCATTTGGAGCTCTGCAAAATGTATAGAAATCAACAAAAACTCAGCTGAGGGCCAAACTCCAACTCTTTCCTTCTAACGTACGTTCCGTCCTATTGCATGGCTGTGATTTCTGGAACACCACTGCTAGCGACTTGCAATCCGTGCAGGTATTCATTATTCGCTCGTTACGAAAACTACTCAATTTTGGACAAATGTTATCTCAAACAGAGAACTGTGGGAAAGGTCAGGTGAAACACCAATACGTATCCAGATCATCAATCGTAAATGGAGTTGGATTGGCCACGTTGTCAGACGCACCAATAACAACGTAGCCAAGATGGCAATTGAATGGAACCCATGAGGCAGTAGAAGAAGAGGCAGACCCGCTAGCACCTGAAGGAGACAAATCTAAAGTGAAACGAACTCAATTGGAAAGCCCTGGGCCGAAGTGAAGCAGATAGCGCAGGATATATCACAATGGAAGAACTTTGTTGTGACCTTTTGTTCCACCATGGAACCATAGAAATCAATATAATATATACAATTATGTAGATATTTTTTATGAGTACAAAAAGCAAGAAATAAATCTAGAGATTAAAAAAAATAAAAAATAACAACTTATGCATTTGGGTGATGTGCATAAAAAAAACCACAACTACACAACTTTTTAGCTCATACCTCAGCCATTTATGAAGCGCTCTGGCTGAAAATCAAAATCTAACGAAGCAGATGTGATAAAGGGATATAGCAACCAATGCCTTATCATATCTTATCATATATGCCAAAAAAAATTCAACATATAAAAAGAAAGAAAAAATAAGTAACAACAGCAAAGGATTTTATGGGGGTAGCTTTGAGGTTTTTTGCTCATATATCAGCCATTTATACCCCGATATTTCAATAGCAAACTTTAATAGAGTATATATAAATTGTTCGATGTCATGGGTTATGTTTGCTTTGAGAGTCGCTGTGGTTTATGGCGTATTTGTATAGGCCTGCGAGTTAAAAAAACCCTACAAGAAAAAGTCTAACGGGGTCAAATTGCACGTTCTCGGCAGGCAGTTAACGTCACCTACACGTAAGTTGACCATTCCCTTAAATCGCTTAAACAGAGCGATAAATATGGCTAGGTCATATGGCACCTAGCACCGTTCTGTTGAAACCACATATCGATATCATCTAATTCCGGTCGAAGAAGTTGCTAATCAGCGCCGTTAATCTGGTCAACGTCTTTTTTTTAGGAAAAGTCCACACTAAACCATGAATTTTTCTGGTTGCATTGTCAGCTCTTGCATCTCGTTTGAATTAATATCGTCCCAAGTTCAACAATTTTGTTTGTTGGCGTATCAATTCATCCAGAAATGGACCTCATCGCTGTAGTTGATTTTTCGCTTAAACTCAAGGTCAGCTCAGAATTTTTAAAATACTTAAAAATTATATCATTTGCCCGTCTTGTTAAAAGATGTATACATTCATGTCTATTTGGAAAAAGACACGGAATAAGTGACAGCCAAATCGATAAAAATAGCTTCAATAACATGGCTATCATCTGCGAAAATAAGTCTATATTGGAATGCCTTTTAAAACAGTTTATTAAAAAGTAAAAAATATTTATATAAAAAAATTTTCACTTAAAACGCATAATTATTAAATTGATTAAGGAAGCCCAAAATTTAATTAAGTAATTAAATAAATTCTTTAGTATTTCGGAAAATAAGAAAATTTTTTACAGGGTAGTTCTTAAATATAAGACGTTGTGTTACATTTTAAAATGATATATTTATCAAATTAAGTAAATCGTGTTTTCTGAAATGTCGAATAAATAGTTGACTTGACAAATTGTTTGTTAATTTATCGGAAAGTAGTTTATTTTCTATAGTAATCAATTTCGTTGCTTAGAACAATAAAATCCAAAATCCATAGTAATTCTCTTGATTTTTAAGTTATTTCGTTGGTATTTAGTAAAATTCTATTTAAAAAAAAACACATATGTTTATAATAAGTTATTTTCTTGGTTCAAGCCATATTTTCTGGTGATTTCGTAAATAATTTTTCCGTGTAAAATAAAAAAAAAAACTTTAACGAAATTCTATTTTATTAGGCCTAGTACTCCCTTCGAATTCGTTAAAAATGTTCAGCAACATCTATTAATTCATACGAAAAATTTGGCATGTATAAATTTTACCTATTTCGCGAGTTTGCACAATTTGACGTTTCGAATCTTTCAAAGTATGCGACATTGTTTTGCATATGTAAACAAACCCCACATGTATTTTACTAAAAAGTATTTTTTTAAATAGAAAATTAAGTAAAAATGAAAGTAAATATGGATGAAAAACTGTTACCGGTTGCGTTATTTATGGTTTTCAGTTCCATTTTAATATTAAGCTTAAACTTTTTTTCATTTGCTTAAAATTCCACGTGAAATAAGTGCAGCTTGTATTACTTCGCAGTTGTAAAAAAAAAAAATGTTGACAGAAACATTTCGTAACTTTTTCACAAATTCCACAGAGTACAACTCTAGCAACATTATTTCATATTACTACTGAAATTGCAGCAAAACTTGCCAGCCATCATACACAAGCTGTTAGGAAGCTACTTAGTCGGTCGTCAATTTATTATTAAAGAAGGCGATTTTTTAAGTTCTCCTCAGCCAGTTAACGCTGGAGTCCCACAAGGCAATATCCTGGGCCCTCTATTGTACTTAATTTATACTTTGGACATGCCAACAAACAGCTACACACATACCTCAACATTTGCGGATGACACAGCTTTCCTAAGCGTACATTAAAACTGTCAAGAAGCATCTCGTTACTTACAGGATCACATATTTGAACTGGAAAGGTGGTTAAAACAATGGAGGATAAAGATTAATGAGCAAAAATGCGCACATATAATATTCACATTGAGTCGGGAAACATGCCCCCCTATTAAAATCACTAATCAAATAATACCCCAACACTCGCATGTAAAATACCTCGGTATACATCTAGATCGGCGTTTAACGTGGAAATGGTACATAGAAGCAAAATTAACTCAAATGAAACTAAAAGCAATTCAAATTAATTGGCTCATTGGAAGAAATTCTGTTCTTAGTCTCGATTGCAAACTTCTACTTTACAACTCTATCTTAAAGCCAATTTGGTGCTACGGTATTCAGTTATGGGGCACTGCCTCGGCTTCTAATATCGAAAAAATTCAAAGGCGCCAAAATAAACTTCTTCGAATAATAACAGCCGCTCCCTGGTATGTCAAAAACTCAAATATCCACAAGGATCTCAATGTGCCATTGGTAAAAACTATGTTAACGAAATATGCAGTAAAATATTTAAAAAGGCTGGAACTGCACCCAAATCCATTAGCTCGAAATATTTTAAATTATGACGGCCACACTCGATTAAGGAGAAGAGACACTGCAGCACTCACCCAATCAGATGAGCGATAAACACCTACATATGTGAACAGAAACCGTGATGACTAAATCTTTTTGTCTGGCACTGGCAGGACATAAAGTTAATATTAGGATAAGATTTGATTAATTATTGTTAGTTCATATTTAATATATAAAGATTCAATAAATAAATACTGAAAAAAAAAAAACAAAATTATTTCATAGAAATTCCGCGCAAGCTTTTTCATATGCGTTTTGACAGCATTTCACGTGATGAACAGAGTACCAGGCTTTACACAGCACAGCAAATGGAGATTTTTTTATATTTTCTGAAATAAAAATAGCTTAACCTTGTGTATTTTAATCTGCCGCTGACGATTGCGGCATAGGCTCTTCAGTTTCTGCTTTAAGAAAATTTACATAAAAAAAAGTTAATTTTAGTATCCTTGCAATAATTTTCAGATTTTCTGAAATATTTAATAATTTAATTATACTCAATTGAAAAAGATTTTTGTGCAGCTAAATAATCCAGGAAGCATTTTAAGATATGAAGGCCCGTCCGAGCGATACTACCCAAATAATACAAAAATTGGCGTTACGTAATTATTAAATGCAATTATTAAATGTCTCTACATCTTTGAAACTAGAGCTGGTAGAAGAGATCTAACGATGCACAGTGCTGTGGTGGCCATAAGTGGTTAAACTAAAGGTTAGAAAATAGAACAACTAATGAACTTGTTTTTAAGAAGACATTCTGGACAAGGCATGCCTAAAATAAAGATATTCCCCATAGATTAGAAGATACAGCTGTTTAAAGATGAATTCTTTGATTTCTATATTGTTTCGGTTAAACATAGTTTAAATAAATGCCATGTTGGAATTGCTGTATAAAATAATTTGGTCAATATTATTACAATTATTGGTGCAACGAAACTATATAAAATCACGATTTAAACCTTTTTTTAGGTGTTTGGCTAAAAGTTGATTTAAAGTGATACAGAGTTAATACGTACTTTTTTTTCAAAACAATATCTTAAAATTATAACTATTATTACATATGTATGTATGTACATTAGAGTATACCACTCAACAAGAAAAAAAATGTGAGCGTACACCACCTAATATAAAGTATTTTTGGAAGATGATTTCGAAAAAAAATCTTATTTTTGCCGAACGTAGTGGTCACCTTTTAAAATGTTTCTTTATATCTTTGGCACTAACAGGCGGATCTAAAAGTATGATTTATAAAAGTTTTTGTCTTGATATGATTGGTTTGCCATAGTTTTAAATAACGCTATCAAATTCCGTGGTCGTTCCATAATTTACCATAGGCCTTATATTAAGCATACATTCGTAAAACACATGAGTATGCCTCAAACCTTAACTAATCAGGCTATTGTAATAGAATTTTTCTGTGCCCAAGATATAACGAAATATTTAAAAAGTAGGCCAAAGCTAAGAATGTTCGCACCTATTTAATATTTAACGTCCTACACGCAACCAAAAGTTTTATTAAAAAATTGTTTGCTTTTGCAAAACGTTTGCTGGTTCAAACATCATTTAACAGTTTTTTAATTACATTATCTAATTATCTTTTCAAAAAAATATTAAGGTTTCAATACAAATTGTTAAAAATAAAGCTAAAGTTTGATTAATTTGCTGGTCTTGCTTTTTTGGATTTTTTTCGTCAAATATTATTTTTTTTGAAACCGCCTTGTAAAAATACTTTATATTATGGGGTATACGGGGAATAATTTTTTTCTTTTTTTTTCGAGGTACGGTATAGATGTTAAAACTTCGTTAAAAAATAAATGCTTGTCATCAAAAAGATTTTAAATAATTATCCTTATTGCCAACACGAATGATTTATATAGACATACATTCGATATTACATACGTACAGGACGCAAAGAGCTTTCCTGCAACAGTTGCCATTTCTTCAAATAAGACAAATAAATAAACAAGTATTTTTAGTTTTTGAAAAAAAAGGATATTAAGTCGCTTCAAAGTTACTTGACTATTGAGTTCGCAACAGCCAAATATATCAGTTACATAGCGAGTTAAAATTATTTAAAAAAGAAGTAATAAAAGCTTAAATTTAATTTTTTGTTTTTTGCTAAAGGACATATTTAAGCTAAGCATATCCTTGATCCAAATTAAGCAAAATTTGGTAGGGATATAACTATTATTTCTTTATATAATGCATGCCATTTGACACAGTTAGTGCAATTTTTCTTTCCTTTATACCATGTTTTAGATTTAGGATATATGGGAAGGACTCGAACCCATGGTCCGAAATGCCGAATATTTTTAGTGGTTTTATCTTTTATGTATATATGTTAATATGTGTTTAAAATGTTGAGGTTGTGCAATAACTTCATCTATTCATGGCTACTCGGTATATGAAATGACGGCACTGTGCGATGCCAGCGTAACCAGAACAAAAGACAATGGACAGAAGTTTGGAAAATGTTGGTGTGTTACCCAGTTTTATAATAATTAATTAATAATCATATTAATAATTACAAACAAAATGTTTTAAAATATTACAACCAATTTTACACCATTTGACTTTAAATTATTAAATATTTTCCCCTTAAAAAAATCAACTAAATTAATTATTTTTTTTAACAGCTCCACAATTCCTTAGGCATTTTTCTTTTAAGTATTACCCCTTTCAATATTTAATCAGTAATTTGATTTATCCCTTTCAAATCTCTTCCTGTTTTCTAGCTTCCTTTATTAGTCTTTGTTATTTTATTTTGCTTTCAGTTTGGAAAAAAATATATTTCAATTTTCATGATTCGTCTTTTATAGCCAAACTTACGCTTAACCGCTTAATTAGTCATTTTGGAGGAAGGCAGTACATACTGAAATCTGGAGAGAAAAAACAATAAAAGAATTAGGCCAACAAAACTAAACTTATCATGTACTAATTTCAAAAATTTTTTGGTTCTTGTTTGTGCATTGTAATCATTATAATACAGCTTTGTGTTTTTCGACTTTCAACAAAAATCATCATTAATCTTTTTCATCTTGTGCGAACTTAAGACAAAATGAAAAATTTCGAACCTACTACTTGTGTACGAAACTAAAGATGGAGATTAAAAATGGAAAAAAGCACTATTAACTAAAAATGTGAAGGAAAAAACTCAAACGCACAATGATTAATGATCGCTAGCGAGGAAAGAACATTAAAAAAAAAACTTATAAAAAGGGTCATTGAAGTGAAAAATTTTCTTCATTACAGCAATTCCCAGAAATGGAATAAAGCCAAACTTTTGAAATTAATTATTAAATGTGTTTTTTTTTTTCATTTTTAATAACTATTTTATTTGCTTGTTACCAAAGTACAATAATTTATAAACACACTTTTGCTTTTTTATAATTCGAAATTTTATATGGGGTGTTATTATTGCTAAATAAAGTTTTAAGAACTATGAAAATTTTTTTTATTTATTATATAATATTTTTTATGTAGAACGTCAAATGCAATGAAGTCCTTCAGCTAATCAAAAACATAACATTAAAAAGGTTATTTAACCAAGGACCAACTGTGCATATACATACATACATATGAATGTTAAATCACTTGTAAGTGCAGATATTTGAAGGAATTAAAGTTTAATTAAAAAAATTAACTCAAATTGTAATATGAAATAAATGAATATTCAGTTAATACCCGGCCTTCTTATTTTTCATTTATTTTTAACGAAAAGTTCATTTAATTTTTACTCTCACAAATTCAACGGCAAATTCCTTAAAAATTAATGAATTTTCAGTTAATTTATATAATTTAACTATCAAAAAATAATCGACGAACCCCGTAAAAACAAATAAATTTTCAGTTATTTTATGTAATTCAGTAATTTTAAATAATACAGGTTTTACTCGAATTTCTGTCCGCTTGTTTTTCTAATGAGAGAGAAAGAATATTTATTTTTAATTACTTACCCCGTTATACATGTTTCTTTTACTCTTGTTGTACTGATCACTTTGTTTACAGAAGAACTCTTAATTATAAGACACCAGCAGCATGCCCAATATTGTATTCGCAATAATTGTACTTTAAAAATTTTATGTATTTAACTAAATTATTTTAACAAATAGAATATGGGAATTTTCTACACAAAACAAGCAAACCGTTTTTTTCCTTTTTGCCACAGATCTAAAAATAAATTACTGAAAATTTTTTTTTGGTAGTTAAATTATATAAAATACGAGGGCGGATCAATAAGTCCGTGAATTTTCGAACTTCCCTCGTAGTTATATGAAATGCAACACTGCGCCCATCAAGTACCACCTGTTAATATACTACTGTCAAGTTTTGAGCAGGTTCCATTATTTACTTTGCGTTTAACAGCTGTTCGAAACATACAACCTCGTGGATATTTTCAAAAATGGAAAAAAGTGAATTTCGAGTGCTCATTAAACATTATTTTTTGCGAAAAAAAACCCGTTAATAAAACCAAGGAAAAGCTTGATAAATAAATATGGGGACTCTGCACCATCAACTTTAATGGTAAAAAAGTGGTTTACTGACGTCCGTTGTGGTCGCACAAGTAAATACAAATGACGCTGAACGTCCAATTGAAGTCACTACACCCGAAAATGTAGAAAAAATTTACGATACGGTGTTGGCCGATCGAAGAATAAAAGTGCGCGCGATTGTTGATGCCATAGGCATTTCATATGGCAGTGTGGTTTCGATTTTAAATGATCAGCTGGATTAAAGAAAGCTGTCTGCAAGATGGGTGCCGCGTTTGCTCTTAATTGACCATAAACGTAATCATGTGACAACTTCAAAGGATTGCTTGGAGTTGTTTAACCGCAATTCGAATGAGTTTTCGCGGCGTTTTGTAACTGTGGATGAAACATGGATAAATTTTAAGTTTTTTCAACTTATATTTTCATTTAATTTTACATACAGAATGCTTTTACTTAATCAACAGCCAATCGTGGTTGGCGAATTCAACATACGCCTGCGACTGTTTGGTAAAAGATTAAAGAGAACGTGAACTTATTTCCTCTAATCTATTACCAAACTGTCGCAGGCGTATTTTAAATTCGCCAACCACGATGAGGGTGAATATTAAATGCAACCGAAAATCCGTATTAATGTGCACTTAGTTTTTTGAATAAATGTTAGAATCCGTTAAAACTAAATTTACTTGGAATTCTAAATGTTTATTTATTTAAAAATGACTGAACGGAATACTTCTTGACTAACCTTCAGTCCGTTACTGTAATAATATTGTGAGTGTATATGGAATGTTGAAAAAATCTTGATAATCATCGTAATTAATTATTAAACAATATATAATAATAGAATAATAATAGAATGGTTTCAAAGCAGATCACAGCTGTATTACATGAAAAATTTAATGATATACCGAATATTCCAGGTTTCAGAATGATGAATTGGATTTTCTGTGATGAGGACTTTAAATTAAGCACAACTCTAACGGTTATAGGCCGTGTTAAAATTGCATTATTTCATATTAACTAAAGTAGTCTATTCTGTTGTTATAAGTGTTACTACACACTGTTAATTGAGTGTTAAGTTTTTTTGTTAAGGATATGTTAAGATATTTATGGGAAAATGCATGGTGATAATAATAAAAAAAACATATGGAAAAATAAAAATAGGTCGTTCGCGGCCGGTACTTAAGCCAATCAAACAAAAACCAATAGAGATATTTTATTGTGTATATACTGGATAGAGGCCTACATTAATACCCCAGCAAAAACTTTACTTACCTGGTAAGTTAGCAGGTAATATTGGAGACATATGAACACTACTTCGGCTGAAAAACTACTTATTTTTGTTCGAGTTGTTCACAGAATTCAGTAGTTACAATATACTTACTAGAAGTCACAAAATATCTAGTTATTAGTTTACTACCAGTAAGTTGAATTGTAAGTACTTACAATATACTTACTAGAAGGCAAAAAATAATTAGTTTTTATTTAATTGGCGCTAGTTAATAGACCTAATAAGTAGTTATGGGACTAAATACCAGTAAGTAAATATTCAGTACTGAAAACAAGAGAACTAATAAGTAGTTATTTAGCCGATTATTAGTAGGCAAATATTCATAACTGCAAATAATAGTAGTGAAAAGAACTTACTGAGGTCATTACTAGCAAGTACTTATTGAGGTTTTCAGAATAATGACAATTATAATGACGACGTCTTACCAGGTAACGTATGAAATAACTATGACCTATTACCAAAATTCATAAAGTTTTTCCTGGGACACTTTTAAAATAAATTAATCACTTTTGAATATTCCGTTCCATTTCGCAAATTTTTACATTTCACTACTGTCAGCCAAAGTTGACCACATGTTTATAACTATCATTATGAAAACTTAAACTGGATGAAATCCATCTTTTACACTCAACATAGATCTACCAAATACTATCGAATCGAAAAAATGCTAGGAAAAGTTTTGTTTTCTATATTATTAGTACATCAAAATCGTACGTAAATTCGTGACCCCAGTAAATGCCCATATGCAAATATTTCTGTTTTTTGAGTTTCTATAAGTGGAACTTGAAGCAAACTTCACAGGAACTTGACGAGGAACTGCTAGAAAAAATCTATTTTTAAAACAATTCTCAAGTAGTGAAAACAGATTTTTCAATACGTATGAGTCAGAACCTAAAAGGTTAACTTCACAGAATAAAAAGTAGAGTTAATTAGTGGTGTTTCAAAAAATGGTTTATAAAATTTAAGATGATACAAAAAGGAAGTTAAATAACTCACAAAGTATAGTAAAAATTACAGCCATATATAATGGCCAAATTTTGTTATGCATATTTTCTTATTATATGGCTGGTAGCTTCTGAAAAAAAAAACAAATAAGGTTCTAACCCTATTCCCCTTTTTCATATTTTTTAATGGAAAATATTTAAATAAAAGAAAAAAAAATAATTTTGAAAGAGTTCAATATAACGAAATTGAAAATTTTTCGAAAGGTGAAGTTAAGCCTTTCAGCTTCTGACATATTTATATGGTCGCCCCTCTTTCAAAATTATTTTTAACGGAAAGTTTTGAAACATATTATGGAGAAATTTACCAAACTAGTGTCAGCATGTTTGTATCCAAACATGCTATTGTTAATACTAGCAATAATATGTTTACCACTAGTAATTGTATGGTTTTAAATAAATAATAACATTTTAATATTTTCTTATGATCAAGAAACATTTTTACTATAATTAATGGTTAATATACATAAAAATGCTATTATTGAACGTAATATGTTCAAAAGCAACAATAATACTGTTGTGGCTTTTTGATAATGAACTAATGCGACATACACCGCCAATTACTTGAATAAAAAAATTTAGTTTTACAAATTGCGAACGGATTAATCTTGTAGACCAGATATTAAGGAATTGCTTTTTACCATCGTATACTTTTATAACAAGCAAGTCCTAAAACTTTTCGGTGATATTAAGCTCCAGAGATTTTTGAAAGCAATCTAGAAGTTCAAAATTAAAAGGTTCAGAGGGATTTAAAAATATTTTTTAATTGCGTATAGAACGTATTGAGATCTTAAATATCATAAAGAGTTACGTCAAAATTTTTACTGGTCGAAGTTTGGTCTCGACCAACGGTCTTTTTGAGTTCTTTTGCTCCTTAAAAGACGTTTTTTTTTTTTTGCAGTGGAGATTGGAGAGGCATACAAGTGATACATTACTACCTACAAATTGGATATCACGGAAAAGTTGGAAAGTGAATTAGTTCCACCTTGAGTTAAGACTACAATGGCATTAATACGAAAATTATTATTTTTTTTAGTAATTTTATTATCGTTTAAATTTTCATTAAAACATTTATTTGAAAACTTGATTTTTATTACTACTTCTACCCCAATAAAAAAAATTGAGCTTCTAACGCAGCGGGGTTGTAAGGGAGAAACGTAAAAGTTTCGCTTATAATATCGCTTACGGAAGACATAAATACTATATTGCGAGTTACAACTTTAAAGCAATACATTATTATTTATTTGGCAAATTAGTGAATGTAATGAAGACACAGAAGATTTAGTTGTTGCCATTATTCTTAAAAATGTTCACTTGCGAACCTGCTTCATAGTAAGGAAATGTTGTGTCTCTTCGAATGTTTTTTTTTCGAATTTGGTAAAAATTCATGGACTTACTGCCCTTCTGTATATCTTATTCCGTAGCGCATAAATTTGCGCTTACTTCTTAAAATTTACAATTGATGCTTCGCAAAACAAGAAATGTTTTATATTCGAATGTTTGAGAAAACCACTTTGAATTTTTAAGTCGGGTACACACTATCGAACCTGAGTGCAAGTTAAAAATTTCATCAGTTAACAGTCAACCAGAAAATAATTTGTCTTCGACAGTCCAAGCGACAATTTAAACAAAACTATCACTCATGGTCGATTGTGCGTACCCTACTTAAACCCGAAGAGTGTAGAATTGATTAACCATTCAACATACTTTTCTAGACCGAACACCTTCAGAACTCGAATTTATGCCTGTTTATTCAGCAAAAAATTTAATTCTAATGTTCACCTCAAATTTCTAGTTTAAAACGGCACTCTTTAAAATCCTTACTCCAGATACTCTTTTATTATTTGCAAACATTCCTAAAAACATACACAGCAAAATTTAAAACAAAATATTAATTGCATTTAAACCTCATGAAAGATTAAAAAATAAACAACCAAAAAAACTTTTCATCAGTTGAATTTTTCGACACTAAGTTTTTTAAAATTCATATCATACTAGACCTTTTTACTAACCGGGAAAAGTAAAAACATTTTTAAATTTTCCAGTACCCCGGTAACTTAAAAATGGACAATCCTTAGATTTACTGCCAGGCCCACAATATCGACAAGAACATTTCTTTCGCATTTTTATATTTAAAACAATAATAAAAAATTTAAATTTGTTTTTGTTTTCAATATAAATATAAGAAAGAAATGTTCTTGTCGACATTGTGGGCCAGGCTGTTAAACTTTTCGTTAATCTAGAACAGTGGTAGTGTCGTTGTATTGCTCCACATTTGTATTAGTGACGAGACCGATTTGAAGCAGCAAACACAAAGTCAAGCATTTGAAATATGTTGCTGCATTATATTCCTTAGGAACTTCGGCTTAGGTAATACTTTAAGCCTTCAAGCTAAAAAATATTTTATAAATATTATGTCGAGACTTATTCGATTATATCGTAAGCGACAATTTATCGAAATTGGGCTTTTTTCTTGCAAATACTTGTTACAATGTCGAACAAATTTATAGAATTTGAATTTGTACCGTTGCGCAGAAAAAACCCATCTAAATCCAAATAAAGTTTTGCATTGCTTAAGAAAAAAAAATAATAAAAACCCTTCTCCTGTAAAAATGGCATTTCGTCGCTTACGATATAATCGCAAAGTGGGCTAGATATTATAAATTTTTTTGATGTGCTTTCTATGAGTCAAATTTCAATTTAGAAAGCTTTCTTACAATAGTTCTATTCCCTCAACATTTCACATACGTTTAACTTAAGTCAACCTTTCGTAAAAATGTAAGCTTTATATATATACATATAATTAGGAAATATATGTATGTAAATTTTCGGATAGGCCAGATATGAAAAAGTCGTAGAACAACTATTGTTTTCGAGGGCCCAAGGAACCATTTTCAACAATAAAAAGTTATTTTTCGCCAAAAGTCATTTACAATAACATAAAAATTTAAATTAGTTATTAAATTTAACGCTAAAAATATCTAAGAATTCATAAGAGGCATTGCATATTGCCAAAAGCATTCGTACACCTTAAAAACCATTAAAATTGCGCCACTATATTATTTCTCTAAATATGAAATCAAGCCCGTGTGTTTGATGGGTCATTATTCTTTTAAAATATATATATAAGCATCCGCCGCATATGCACTAATCGCTGGTTAAGGGTGCGAACAGAGTGGCAGCTTGTTGCCGAGCCGAGTCGACTGACTCCTATTGCGAGAACTTGTTCATGGGAGAAACAAGTTTTAGTGTGCATAGGGGATGCAAGAATCAGCGCTGATATTTTAATAATAGTGTGTTTTATGTATGTTTGTATGCATTTGGGTTTGTTGTTCATTCGTGTTTGTAAAATTTAAGGGAAAAGATATGGATTCGTCAGATGATGAGTATTTAGCTTCGGCTACTGTTTTAAAGTATTTTATCAATAAAAAATCATTTGGAAAACATCCAATTAATGATAAACGAAGTGCTGCTTCTGTTGATGATTGTGTTTATAACTTTTCTTGGAAAATAGTACAGTAGACGCTCGAATATTAGAACTCTTACTAATTCGAATCCTTCGGAAATTATAACCAAAAATGGAAAGTCGTTTGTATGAGTGTTTTTTTGTGTATTTTCTTAACGAAGATGCACTTTTATGATACTTTTTTTGAAAATTAGAACTACCCCAGGAACAAAGTGGTTCTAATTTACGAGCGTCTACTGTAATTATGATTTGAGTTTTGTTTTGTTGAGAAAAAAAACTGACATTGAGTTTTAAAATGTTACTTAATAACGCATTTCTTCAATTATTCTAGAAATTTTTATTACATTTTTTTTTAAATTTTGTTTACAAGTTTTTTTTAATTTTTTTATAATTGTTATAATTTTATTTAATAATTGGCTACTGAACGAAAGATAACAAGAACACGTGTTAAGCAGCAATCCCAATTTAGCGCGATTCGAGCTATATTTTCGTCTTAGGCGCGTTTTTAGTAAAGCAAATAAGAACGCTGGAATTCAACATTTTCTTACTTTTTTGTATACCAAAATTGTCTTAAGTAATATCGCAAAGTTTTATCAGTAAAAAAATATAAATAAAACTTAACTATTTTAGATATAATAAGAATCCCCAATGTTTTGTTTTAAACTTTTCAACCCTTCGATGATCTACAACCTTAGTGCCACTAAGTGCACCACATGGTCTTTTTGGCAAAAAAAAATATTTTGTAGCAAAATTTTGAGATTTTTGTTTATTAAAAATTCATAAAAAATTGGAAAATGTAGCTATGCTTCTATTTATTTCTATACGTATAAGAAGTTCTAAACAATAGAATCCATAAATAATTGTAATACTGAAACCAAGTCACACGGATTGCCGAGGCTTTTAAATAGCAGATGAGTTTTTCAAACAAGGTAGTCGCCTGGATGATAGATTTAGAGATCACCTGATTGTCATCCCAATGGTTCGATGCAAATTAATTATTAAATGGGAGTGCATCAG
This sequence comes from Pollenia amentaria, assembly GCA_943735925.1. Classification (NCBI taxonomy): domain Eukaryota; kingdom Metazoa; phylum Arthropoda; class Insecta; order Diptera; family Polleniidae; genus Pollenia; species Pollenia amentaria. The sequence continues at coordinate 187,956,373 of OX031008.1, forward strand.
AACGGGGCGGATATTAGACCCAAGTCACTTGTTTCCATATTGGCTTCCCATGAATCCTTACCTACATTTCAATTCCATACTTTAAAAGCTTAATTAAAAAAGGTACATTTATGTATGTGCGTAGGAGGGTTTCTAGTTTTTTTTTTTTTGGTTTCATGTTGTGTACTTTTATGATTAGATTATGTTCATCTTTTCTCTTCTCTTCTTGATTAACAAACGTATACATCATTTGCAATTTGAAAAGTTTTGTAAAATGCAATCACATTTCATAGACAATTCACTAGAACGGAAAGAGAGAGAAAAACTTACTGCCTGTGTTGCAAACTAATTTTTGCTTAGATATTTATATTGAAAACAAAAACAAATTTGAGTTTTTTTATTGTTGTTTTAAACCTTTCAGGGTCAAAAATAATTTTTGGCGAGATAAAAATCTGAAAATTTGTATTTAAGGTAATGTGATGGCACTGAAGCCGGGAAAAATAATAGTTTTTGCCTCATGCAGCTCCCCTGGTTTTTAGGGAATGCCGAATATATTCAAAATTAACCTTCAAATGTCCACAAAAGAACCTACAATTTATTTTAGCAATATTTTTTTTCAAGAAAATACTTATTTACGCCTGTATCAATACTTAAATTTTTTTTTAAATTCGCCTGATGCCCGAAATTATTATTTTTTTCTTCCTTCCTAAATCTAAGCTTTTTACAAATTTCCTGACTTGGGTACGACAATGCACTCAATAATAAGAAAAGAAAATCAATGTCTACTATAATAACAATTTAAAATATCAAAAGTGTCCCTCTTTCAGATAAAACAAAAAAAATATAATTAACTGTTCATTTTTATACAGTAAAAGTACGTAGAAAGAGAGTACAATGAAATGTTGAATATATTCGACAAAAACACTGAAAGGGTTAATATAAATTCCCCAGCGAAAATTTTTGTTTTATTTTGAAAAACAGACAGTTAATGCATTTGTCAAAAAATACTCAATGATTGTGTTAGTAAAAATTATCTGTACTTGCTTATTGTTACTTCTCACGTATAGGATTTTGAGAGATAGTATTTTATTTGGTTTTAAAAAGAGTTTCCGCTCTTATCTATCTACTATGTTCAAAATTATTGCTTCAATTAGAGAATCTAAAAACTGAAACGAGAAAACGGTTAACCGGGTTTTTGCTTAACATTTAATGCTTTCGAATAAACTGACAATCTGGATTTTCTAAGTCGTTTATTAATTTCTATATAAAAGTAAGAATCAACATTTCGAAATTTCAATTAAAGACGAGCCAACATCTTTTGAAACTTTCATTACGTTTGAAGTTTTAATACTTTTTTTTATAAAGACATAAAATTGTCAGAATTAACTTTTAATTTTTTTACATTAATGTATATATAACTTAAAAAGTTGTCAATCGGGCATGTACTGAAAATTACTTGATTCAAATAACGTGCTTTTAATATCACGCGTGTTTGTGGGGTTCTGAGAAACATTTCGTTTTTATGTATCTCGGTATGATTTCGGCAGTTAAAAATCACGCCAAAACATACAAAAACGGAACACAAAAATATCAAACGTCTGATTTTAAAAAGGCACATGTGATTTGAAATCACATGATTTGAATAAAAGTGATTTTCAGAACAGGCCTGAATATTGAAAATATTTAAAAAAAAATATATATATTTGAACGAAGTATTTTTCTTGAAACCCGTATTAGAAACCAGGCGTCTAATATTGGCATTCGAAATTCTCAAAATTACGAGAAAATTAAAAGATTTTGTTTGTTGTGCTTAATTCCCCTTTTAAATAATTGATAAAAAAATACTGAAATTTATTGTTGGAGGATAAGCTGTTCCTATGCGCATTTCACTGGTTGCTTAGGCCAGATCATCAGGAAACGTTCTCCTAAATAATAAGCAACCAGTGAAATGCGCATAGGAACATCTTATCCTCCAACAATAAATTTCAGTATTTTTTATCAATTATTTAAAAAGGGAATTAAGCACAACAAACAAAATCTTTTAATAAATAATAGTATTCCCACAAACAACTTTGATAATAAATTTTAGCAAGTGCACGTGCATAAAAAACTGAACTGGCAAATTGTTTTTATTTTGATTTCTTGCGAAAACAATAAAAGCACTTTGTTTTTAATATGTTTTTTCTTTACCCACTTACAACTACAATTAATGTTGGGAGAATTCTAACTAATTGTAGCGGGAAATGTAAGAAAGATAAAAACTCAACACTGATTTATTGTTTGGTATTTTGTTTAAGCTTTGATATCGTTGCAAACAAGACTTTTTGAGTGTTTGTAGGTAATTCTCATTCCCTCTGTAGTTTTGTTTGCTGATAGCTTTGGCTTTTCTAAAATTATTTAGTAGAACGTTTCCTGATGATCTGGCCTAAGCAACCAGTGAAATGCGCATAGGAACAGCTTATCCTCCAACAATAAATTTCAGTATTTTTTATCAATTATTTAAAAAAGGGAATTAAGCACAACAAACAAAATCTTTTAATAAATAATAGTATTCCCACAAACAACTTTGATAATTACGAGAAAATTTAAATAGGAATTTTGATCTATATCGAATGATGTAGTTTGGCAACAGTTTTTTTTATCTTCTAATTAACTCGAATAACGAGTTTTTTTGCAAATATCTGTTTCACTATTATATAAGGTCAAGAGTTATTGCATGTTCCCAGGGTTGGGCATTATTTCAAAAACTTGTATTTGAAATTCGTGTTTGAAATACAAATACATATTTTGTATTTGTTTTTCCAATACATTCCCAAAATTTATGTTGTCTTTTAAATATCATTCGCTTAAATATTTTGTGTTTCAAACACTCTTGTTCTTAAAAAACATTTTCGCAAAATACATTAACTATTAATAAACTAAAAAATAAGTTGCCTCAAAGATTTCCCTTTTTTTGCAAGTTTTTTGAGATGCCAAAAAGATTTTAATTTATTTAAAGTTTTTTTAAGTTTTTTATAAATATATAAAGTTTTTCAAGTTTTTTTTTAAATACATAACTTAAAATTTGTAGTTTATTGGATAAAAATATTAAATGATGCTTTTAGACAACTAAACGATTTTATATTTTCTCACTTCTTTATTAGTGCAACAGTGTTTAATTGTGAATACTTCCTGTAAGTACAACAAGGTCGTTTTTATACAAGTAAGAATATAAATAAAATATTTATGCCTATTTTTAAATAAATTTTTTTATATTGTTTTAGTCCCTAGAAAAGAAACCACTACAGAGGAAGAAACAAATCAACCGGGCACTCCAAGTTGTTCAACGAAACCTAAGAAAACGAAACTTGGGAACTACGTAAAAGCATAAGATTACCATATTTTACTGAAAGGATGGATAACGAAGAAAATTCCTAATACATTTTGGTATTTTCTTTAATAATTTGGAACTTTTGAAAAAAAAAAAATTTTTCTTTTTGTGAAAAAGTTGCGAAATGTTTCGGGCAACATTTGTTTACAACTGTGAAATAAAGCAAATGCTCTTTATTTCATACGGAATTTTGACAGCTGTAAATAAGGTTTTTACTAAATTTTTTACAAAATTTATTAAAAAGATTATCAGCAACCAGCCATGTATTTTGAAAATTAATTTCTATTTTATTTAATTTTTTAATAAAAAAAAAAAACACTTTTTAGTAAAATGCATGTAGGTTTTGTTTATATACGCAAAACAATGTCGCATACTTTGAAAGATTAAAAATCAAAATTGTGCAAACTCTCGAGATAGGTAACATTGATACATGTCAATTTTTTTCGTATGAAATAATAGATGTTGCTCAACATGTGCCACAGATTTGAACAGAGTACTAGGCCAAATTTTTAAGATAGTATCTAAATCTATATTATGTTAATTTTCATATAAACTTAAAGCGTACCTTAATACAGATTGACTTTTTCAGTTTTATTTGCAAGGTCTTATTTAATTAGGATAAAAGTATGGTAGCACTACTAAATACAAAAAAAAATATATATATAAAAAGTGTATTTCTTCACAAGGAATCTTAAAAAAAAACAATTGACTATTATTGCTTTGCCTGTTACCGTTGTATTGTTGTTATATTGAGCTCACCTTGCTGAGTAATGCACATTTAAATATACCAGCTTGGTGAATTAAGTTTCATTTAAGTATTTAGTGAAGAACAGAGTTTTGAATTTAAAACGATTTTAAATATAAATGTTATATAATATCAAAGCTAAAAATTTGCCGTAAGTGTACTTTTATATAACATATTTTCAGAAGGTGTTGGACACAAGTTATTATGTCCATGTCCCGAAGGATGAAACTCTCTTTTGATAAGTGGGGTAAGAACAACATTTTCTCGACTATGTAACTGGAATATTTAGAGAAATTCATATTTGTGTTGAAGCCAATTTCTACATCTTAAGATTACACTCAAGGCAACAATTGTTTTTACCCTTATGTCAGTAAGACACTGATTAGATTGGCTTCAGTTTAAGAATTTAAGGCACTTAGTCTGTGTTTTACAACAGGTTTTCTCATATGTTAGCTAAAATAAATATAGCTATTTTTGCTTCACCCTAGTTACAAAATAGCGTTACAACAGATAAGAGGCATATATGTCAAAATCTTTAAATTATTGGCTTAGGGAAATGCAACGGGCATGGAACGTGAAGTAATGCCTAATAACAGTAGAAACAGCAGTACAAGCAGAGATGATTAATTTGTTGTTCTTGTTAACAGGGATTCAAAATATTGATATAATATAAAATAGCCTGCCATTTAAGATAGATATCCAAATATAATACATTTTTGTACAATTAAACACCAATTTGTGCTTATTAGGAGCAGATAGAAAGTTTTTAACAAATATAAGAGCGAATCCATTACTGCTTTTTAAAGTAAAATTGGTAATACTCGTATTTATCAAGCTTGAATATACTTATGATGATTTGGCAGAGTTTATTAATAATAAATATCAACAAGTTAGGGCAGTATGATAGTTTGTTTGATTGCTAACCCTTTCGTTAGTTCTATTGGGCTTAAAAACACCCTTTACACCTTTGATTTAAAATCCAGTGTTCATGAAAGAAAAGTCTACTTTTGCGCTGGTGCTGTTATTTTGTATTTAGTTTCATTTGGGTTAATCGAACTGTTTATGGTTTTTAATCCAAATGTTTCATTTTAAATCAAGCTTAAGCTCATCGATTTTCATTTTTATTAAATTATTTTAATGAAGAAAGGAATTTCACAACATGAAATTTATTAATAATTTTTCTCTCTGACTGAACGGGGGATCGAACTAAGGACGATTTTCCATGTTTTGAGAATAATCTCATTCTCATCATAAGATTTTTTTGCAGTTTCTGCCACAGCGACGGCTGTCAGTCTATAGTTAAAGGTCAATCATTTAACCAGTAAAATAAATTTGTGTTTTTTGAAGCACTTAAGAGAAAAAGCGTCCCCCAGAGTCATTTTTGTTCTTAGAGAAATTAAAATTAATACAAGACAATAATGGTATTCCAATTTTGTATCATTATTAAAGACGTGCCAATGTCAAAGCAATTGATTGCAACAGTATATCAAATTTTTCAAACAGGTTTGATAAAAGTATAGCTAATAAAGAATTCCTTGCATTACAAAGCACAAAAACCAAAAAGTTTTGGTGGATAATAGAATAGTAAAATATAAAACTCTCTTTTTTATTTTTTTAGACTTTTGCTTTTATTTTTGCCATATATGTGTAATGTTTTTATTCACATTTTTCATTACAAATAAAAATATAAATTTGTATTTTTAATACATAAAAATTTATTATATTTGCAAATCAAAACTAATGTTATTTCCTTAATACCCGAGAGCTCGTTTCTGGGACTTTGTATTTATGTAAATATGTATTATATTATACTAGGGTTTATACCCTGCAAGAAATGAATGATCAAAACTAATACATAACCAATTTTTTTACCAACACATTTACAATTATTTTACTTTGAATTGCTATTACTGGCGTTGCCATTAGTGTGGTTTTGTATAACAAATTGGGATTATGTTTACTAGCAAAAATTTTATTAATATATTATGCTTATACATATTTACATTTACCATATTTCTGGTAACACGTTTTAAAATATTAATTGATTGTAAGAATTTAACTAAATTCGTATTAATTTAGTTCAAATATAGTACAGACATTTTGGAGATTGTGGTATTTAAAAATATGTAGAGAAAAATTTTTTGCCAGTGGCAACGCTGATTACTTAACGTGAGCAATGCGTATGTAAGAGTGAAACAACTAAATTTTGTTACAGAGTTGCGTTTTTGCATGTTTAATGTGTAATATTAAAAAAAATTTTGTGAATCCCCTATAAAAACATATTTAAAAAAAAAAAAATTTAATCAAATTAAATTTTATGTGCGCGTAGACGTGTGAAAAAATAAAAATATCAAAAAATAAAAAAAAGGAAATTTAAACTGTTAATTGTCACGTGACAAATTGATAAGACAAAGAAATACAAGAAATAATTAATAAAATAATACAAATAAAAAAACCGAAAAGTCTAAAAAGTGAAAAAACAAATCGTAAAAAAACATGGATAAACAACACAACAAAAATAAGATAAGTATAAATAAAAGGCATTTTGAAAACTGTCTTTCAAAAGAAAAAAGAACATATGAGTCCTTTTTTCAAGTTTTCACCTGAACAAACATAACAAAACAAACACACAAACAAAAATAATATTAACAATAATAATAATATAAACAATAGTACAAATAACAATAATCGTATTATACATGAATTATTCGCAGATTATTTTTGAAACGGAGGAAATTAAGGCTATTGAGAACCAATCAATACTACCGCGGTCGTCGTATACGTTAAGAGATGGTAATGAGGCAGTTCACCAAACACCAAACAACACTGGTAAGTTTTTTATAAAATACGATGGTTTTCATAAACATTTTTTTCCATTTTAGACTTTCTAGCTCTTTTGCAGCAACTGTTAGTTGGCCAAAAAAAATATAACCAGTCAGCTGGAAAAGGTCCAAAATAACCAGACGACATTAAGTTTAGGGCAGGCAAGCATCGTTCACAACCAGGAGCAACTTGCACTTAAATTGGAGGCGATAGAAGCAGATGTAAGTTGTTGATAATTTTAGTCTAGCTTTTTATATATTTTAATGTTTAATGCTTACTAGGCCACGACACAGCCAGAACTGATGGCACAATCTAAACTTATAATGGAGTGCAAAGTAGGCATAAAAAGAGCCCAAGAGTCCCTCCGCCGCATGACAGGGGAAAGTTGTGATCAAGGGTTTGATGAGATCGCCAGCATGCTCCCCTTGCGGACGACAACAGCAGTAAACGAAATAGAGGAGAAGCTGGACTCCGATTACGCTCAGGCGATGGCAATAATAAAAAAAATTATATATTTTAATTGCTCTAAAAGTTTTAAAACTTCACAGAATTCCTATATTCATAAAATAAAAGGTGTTTCGTTGAATGCTGGCAGCGTCATCCGTGCATTATTTACGGATAAGCTGCTAGATAAATATAATTGGGATGGAAGGTGGGGAAAGCTTTCGTTGGCAAGTCTTACGCTGCTTAACAAAATTGTAAGAGGTATGTATGAACATAAAATATTTGTATCTTTGAATATTTAAAATTTGTGTCTTTTCTTTTTTACCTCATATTTAAGATGTTTTCCAGAACCTAGGAACAGTGGAATATGAAAAAAGCATAAAAAAGCGGCTGAACGCGCCCACCATAGGCTTAAACAAAAAAAATATATAAAAGAAAAAGTTGTAAAATAATCAGGGACAGCAAATGAAGATAATTTTTCAAATGTAAACTAAAAATACACTAATATATTCGTTATTGTGTGTTACTTTTTTAATAACATTTTATTACCTAGTAGTCATTTTTAAATTGAATAAAATATAAAAATAACTTAATTTTATTTAACAAATAAGAGTTTTTGCACTTTTTTGAGTTTTTTTTTTTTTTGCAGCTGTGTCCGGAATATACATCAGTACTGACTAGTCAGCTGTGTCCAGTATGCACATCAGTACTGACTAGTCAGCTGTGTCCAGTATATACATCAGTACTGACTAGTCAGCTGTATCCAGTATATACATCAGTACTGACTAGTCAGCTGTGCCCATTATTAACATCAGTACTGACTAGTCAGCTGTGTCCAATATTAACATCAGTACTGACTTTTAAAAAGTATAAGAGTAAACAGCTCCGATATATGTTTTATTAACGGCAAAATATATAGGTTAAAAAAAGATGCAAAATCACACGTACACAAAAGTTTCCATCAGTTTTTTCATATTTGCCTTAATAAAATGATAGAAACATTGTTCTACGCGATGATGGATATTCGCATCAGCAATGCAAGTCATATGACAGATCAAATGACTGTCACTGTTCTTGTAGGGATAATAGTAGAAATTGTTAAATTTTGTAAATAAATAAACATAAAAAAAAAAAATAAGAGAAAAAGCGCACAACCGGGCGCTTCAGTAAGAGAGCTATTATACAGCAGTAACTTATAACGAATAAAATATACAAAAAAGCTGCTATTTTAGTGCTGACAACGAGGAAAGTTTTAAAGCGAAAACAAATAAAAATATATTATGGTTTTCGAACATGCTTGAAAAAAGGCATTTAAGCCAGTGAAAGCAAATTATTATCGTATATGTTAATATAGTTAGCCCTTAAACAAGCACTTTAGAAGTGCTTTATTTGAATGTTTTATTGTGTTAAAAGAAGCGCTTATTGTCAGCAGAAAATAGTCCTCCAAACCGGGACATCTCATACAAAAATCAGGCATCCCATAAGCAGGCTTGAAGCGATTTGAGTTATAAATTTATACAGAAACCGTGCTCCTACTGGAGCACATTTTTTACTTTGTAATTATCTGTTATTAATTTCTACATTTTGCTTCCTAACTTCTGTTTTTTCGTACTTTTATCAAGACTTTGTCTGAAAAATCTCATACCGGTGTGAGCAGATTTAGTTTGGCATTAGACTTGGCCAAAAAATGCTAAAACTTATTTTTAAAATTGCTAAAAAAAATTTTTTAAAGATTTTCGTTAAATGTTTATTACAAACATGAAATTTTATTCGGTACTAAATACATTTTAGTGACTTATTTTTAAACGAATTGATGTTTATTTGTAAATTAAAATATGTAGCGCAGGCAGTTGAGATAAAATTTAAAATTTAAGGGACCCGTAAACCTCTCATACATGCAAAATTTAAGCGATTTTATTTCTATGCTATACCAAATTTTTTAGATAATTTTATTTCTTATTGTTTAAGAAAAGTAACGTTTTAAACTTTTCATTTTTTTCAGCAGTTTAGAGCAAACGTTTTTTTCAATTATTTACACTATAGAACTTTTATCAAAATACAAACTGAAATTTCTTTGTACTTTCATACCGTAATATCAAAAGGGTAAATAATATGTGCAATCAACAAGATGAGAGCGTTTCCAATATTCCCTGAATATTCTATTTTTTAACAAGACATATAAGACGTTTCCTAACATAAGAATTATCCATTATCATTTTGGATGCAACTTTTTTTTTGACAAAATTGAATTTTTAAAAAAATTTAACAAATAGAATCTGGGAATTTTAGTTCTCATGTTGAGTATCATTTTTATTATAAATCCTTATATATTTATTCGAATGTGTATTCAAATGAAAATTTATAAAGCTTTCATACTTTAATAGTCATTTTCCATCAACATTTTCAGGAACATTTTTCTATGCACTATTAGAATATATAGAAATATGCAAACAAAAAATTCAAAAAGTGCATAGAAAATTGTTGCTGGAAAATGTTGAAGGAATAAAACTATTCAAGTATGATAGCTTTATACATTGTCATTTGAATTAGAGTACACATTCCAATTAATATGAAAAGATTTATAAAAGAATTAAATAAAATAAATAAAACTATTCGTCCAAATTTAAAAAATAATGCTTAAAATAGCTAAAAACATTTTCTAAAAATGCCTAATAAAATGCCAAGTGCTAAATGAAAATTTTGCAGCTAAAAAAAAAATGTTAAATGTCTTAATTTAGCTACAATAATGCCAAAATGTCCAAACTGCTTAATACATTTCTTTTTTTCTCTGTTTGCCTTTTTTTCTGTTGACCTTACTTTGTATTTTAGTAATTCAAATTCCGTATTTTAAATTTTTAACTTAAATATATTTTGTATTTAAAAAACAATTTTGTCGAGTATTAAATGTGTATTGCATATCAAATTCATTATTGCATGTATGTTTCCCATCCCTGCGGTTTTCAAATGAAAATGACAATTATTTTTTTTATTTCTTGCTGTTAGAATTTTTGTTTGGACATTTCTTTTCTATGATGTTCTCTAAAGATTGCAAAAAGAATTGTCTTTAATTGCCTGACTAGTTTAAAGGTTTTAAAAGTTCATTTCAGTCTAATAAACGTTTTGCGTGCTTAAATTTCAATAAATTTAAAGGGTTTAATCTTAAATAATAATGAAAATAATACTCAATAACCTTATTAGAGGAAAAAAAATTTATAGACAAAATTAATTACTTCATTTAACATTAAAATTACATTCTGCTTTAATTGGGAAAAATTACACAGAAAAAAGTGTTTTATCAATTAAAAAAATAGTTTAAAAAGTATTTAAATGTAATTAATGTGATAATTGAATCAATTATTTTTTTAATTGAAAGAAAATGAAAAATTTCATTTTGATTTATTAACATTTTAGTTGTTTTGAAATTAATTTTTAAATAAAATATTAATTAAAAAAAAAAAAATTTTAATTGACTTTTTTCGTTTAAAATAAAATAATTTAAACTTGTAGAATTATTGTTGGGAATTGTCAATATTTAATTAAATAAATTAACAAATTGTTTGAAATTGCAAAGTTTATTGATAATTATCTTAATTAAAATTAAAAATATCATTTATTGAAAAAAAAACATATTCACAATTTTACAATTCTTAGTAAGCAATATAATCATTTTGGTAATAGGTGCAAAATCAACAAATTATTTGCTTGATATTATGAATTTGGTGATTAGAGAGTTTTTTTAATTTTTCTGTGTAGATATTAAGTAAAGTAAATTGAAATAATGAGCTTATGATTGCTGCGAAGAGGCTTAAATGAAATTTTCCGGTATGTATCACAATATGACTTAAACGTAGCTAAACAATGGTTTGCGATTTGGCTCAAGAAATTTGGCATTGGGGAAGGATCCGAGATGATATAAGTGTCACCCAGAATTTGATGTTGGATTAAAGAGTCACCAAATGCAAAAATAAAGCCATAGTTAATCAATTAGAAATGATAAACGATATGTTAAAATCGGAATTCAAATGACGTCGCTATATATAGAAAACACGCAAAACGTTTATTTGTATTACCACATTTTGGGGTGTGGTTCCTGTTTAGAAACTTGATTGCCATATGTTTCATTCTGGGGGGGACTGGCACAACTTTTTTTTGGTACACCTTACTGTATATTATTATAGTATGAACAATGTTATCTTAAAATGCTTAAAGCAATTAAATTGTACGATCTTGCGTCTGCTTGAAAAAAGTAGACTTCTAAAAGGTGGCCTATTAACTGATAGGCCTCAGATGCAGTCAGTTTATATAACGTAATGCCATAACCAAAAATGCAGATTGAGTGAGATGAATGATGAGATATCTAGACTTCTGCTTTGTACCAAGCCCGTATTATAACCTTTTGACAATTGCAAACATTTCAGAGGAACGCATTCGCACTTGCAACATCTAACATCTACTATCAATTTTTTTTAGTTTTTATGTCAATATTTCTGAATTTTTCTACAAAAGTGCCAAAATTTAAAAAAAAAACTTTAAAATGCTTTGGAATTCATTTTGTGTAAAATATTATAAAAAAAGGTAAGAGAAATTTCTCAGTAAGTTTGATAAGATTTAAGAATATAATTTTGAAAAATATTTAAGATAATGCTTTAGAATTGTTACTGACTACTTGCTGATATTATTAACAACAAACTTAAAGAAGCGCAGTTAAGGTAAAGCTAAAATAAAGTAAAATGTAATATAAGAATTGAATAATCTAATTTATGGCTAAATTGTCTTAATCGAAATTTTAATATGCAATCGTTTTTGGCCTATGTAGTCTTTTTGGTTTTTAATAAATAAATAAAAATAAATTAATGAATATAATAAAAATATAGAATCTGGGAATTATTTTTTTTTCATTAGTTATTTTATTGTATTCAACATTTTTTTCTCGAATCTATTCTATGAGCTAAATTTCAGTTATGTATTTTATAAAGCTTTTTTGTAATAGTTCTATTCCTTAAATTTTTAGGAATGACTTTATACACTACCAGACTAAAAGCTTCATAAATAAATACATAACTGAAATTTAGCGCATAGAATAAATTCGAAAAAAATAAAAAAAAAATATATATATATATGTAATAAAAAAATTAAACAAATAAAATTGCAAAAAGGAAAAAATTGAGGAATGATAAGGGTGCTTCAATACGTATTTCGTTTTGTCAGTGATGCCACAATAATAATATAATTTATTGCCACTTTTCTAATAATGAAACTAAAATAATCGAAAGATGTAGAATAGGAACATCTTGTAAAGATGTTGATTTTTAGCCCTATGTATTTTATATGGAAAGATGTTAACATCTTCGCCAATTGATGGTAAATGTTTGGTGTTGACAAGTGTAATTCACTAATAACTTATAAACAGAAATTTTTCGGGGAACTCATTATGGATCCAACTGAAATTTATAGTCTCTTACCTAGCTCATACGTAACTTAGATCTATTGACGTAAATATCGTCGATGATTTTTGGCTACTATATTTATCTTTCTACGTGGCCGATTCGCAGCTCCAATTGAAGCACAATCGCGATTTAGTTAAAATATCCTGCAGTGTGAACGTTTTTAATGAATTTGGAATTTTTAAAATTCTTATCATATTGCAAGTGACATCCAAATTAAACGTAGAGTACACACATTCACAGGGTAAAACCTTGTGACTTTTTCGCATTTTATATGTTTAAGACTCTATAAAGGGTCAAATATTCCCTTTACGTTTTTTTTACATGTTAGTTTTTTATGTATAATTTTGTTTTTTTTTTGCAATATACAATTTAAATGTTAACTTTATAATCATTTACAAAGTATCATCCGTCACATAAAAAACTAAATTGTAAGAAACAAAATATACATAACAAAAAAAGTTTGAACAAAAAAATTAAAATAAACTCAAAAAATAGTAGAAAAAGGAAATAAAGGCAAACTTTTGTTTACTTTTTTATTTCTTCATGTCATTTTTGTTTTAATGAAAGAAACATAAAGTCACCGAAGGATGATCCTGTTGGAGATTAAAGTCAAATAAACAAACAAACATACAGAAGTAGAGCTAAAAGCAAAACATACGAAAAAGGAACAAAAGCATATAAAAAAGGAACAAAAAAAAAACCAAGTTACTTACAGCATTTTCATGAACAGAAGCAGTGAGTAGTTGTTTCATATGTTTGTAGAGTCTCAAAGTAGATTCAGGCATTCATACAATTTTTATTTGCTTATACGAGTACTTTTTGCGTGAGTTTTTTTATGTAAATCTGCTTACTTTATGTGATAAAGGGTTCTTGTACTTAAATTTTCTTTTTGTGGATCAGCAAAAATATATGAATGAAATTTGAAGTACCATAAAAGAAAAACACCATGGGAAAACGCAAAAAGAGATAATATTAATGAAAATCTGAACTAAAATAGACAAACTGTACTTGTAAACTGTTGCTAATTTTCTTGTTGCTCAAATAGACGGACCAAAGTGTTAAAGATTTACTTATGTGCCTACTATGCGGGGCTATTTTTACAGTGATAATAACTCTAATGGATATTCAAACATCGGCCTAAGTTATAGGCCCTTAACAGAGAATTTTTTAAATCTTTCTTTTGATATCGCCAAGGGCCCATTGCCAAAAAATAGGACATATAAACTGGTTCCCTTTCCATTTAATGCCCTAGACATCCTTGAGGTATTTTATCAAGCGTGAGTATTGAGACCACGAAACCAACTAGCAATATATGACCTTTATTTAAAATATGACCTTTATTTCTTTATAAGTATTTATTTATGTAATTGTGCAATTCGCAAGCTCTGTCGTATGGCGTATCTTTTAAAAAATACGATTTATGTTTATGTACTTGTGAATAAACAAATTTGCTGTAAAAATGGAAAATATCAATTCAATATACACTAGATGACCCGTGCGAATATTTCGCAGCGATAGTTGTAATTTTTGTAACATAAAATGAAAATAATTAATAGAAATTTTAGTAACTTCAATACATTTTGTTAAAAGTATAAAAATATTACAAATCATAATATATATCATACATATTTACATACATACATACATATGTTTAAATGCTTTTATAATACTTCTTTGAATACAATCAGCCTTATTACGGTTCTCGATGTCGGTAACAACGTAAGTCGAATTTTGTAGAAGATTAAAGAACACGGGTGGTGTGTTGCTTTAATCTACTACAGAGTCGTTTTCGACATCGAGAACCGTAATAAGGCTGAATGTTAGAGGTAATGACATGATCATCGTTAACTTTTTGCCCGTACGAATCCTTAATACAAACAAAAATATCTTTAAACGTACGCAATTATATATAACTGACTTAGTAATAAACGGCATTATAGTAAATAGCGGTATTGCCAGAATGGATTTTAATACATACTATATTATGTAGAACTGCATTACTATTAAGCGACCCTGTATTACCACACTTGAACAAAAACATATATTCATAATGACAACAGTACTGTCATGAAGTTCTATATAAAATATAATTTTTATCAATGAAAATATTAATTTTTCAATTTCTAATTATTTCGTCATTAAATATTTTCGTCATTAGTGTTAGAAATAAGCTTTAAAATGAGATATCATTCATTAAATTTGATGCGGTGGTATGGGAGATATTTGCAACTGACAAAAAAAGTGCTTTAGAAATAATATATATGATTGTCAATTCACTTTGACTAAACTTTTTAAGAAGATTAACAAACTTCTTTTTACCATATAACAAAAAAATATGAAAAAAAAAATTTAAAAAAAGCGAATTATTTAATTTGACTTATAATATTTTACTTCACTCTTAGTTCTTACATATTTTTTTCTTCTTCTTTAATAAAATTTGCTTTTCACTTTGGTTGAAACCATAATATTAAACCAGGTATGGGTGTTTTAATTTCAGTTGAAATGGTAATGAATATTAATTGACAAGCAAGTTTAATTAAAATAATTTATAAACTAAGCATATACAAATTACTAAGAAGAATTAAATTTGTGGTGTAATTATCACATTCTAAAAAGATTTTTTTACAAATTTACCAAACAAATCGAGCATTTCCAGGCCTGGTATGAATACAACATTTTTCAAAACACCTAAAAATCAATCGTATAATGAGACAACATTTTGTATGAAAATTACCAACAACAAAAATACAATATTGTATAATTATACGATTATACAACGAATATGACGTTACTTTAAGCTTATGGATTGGACAATTATTATATAAATAGAATAATGAGCTTGCGAATTGGATAAATATTTTTCCAATTCGCGGACAAGAATTAAAAATGCATTTCCCTCGTTAAACCCTTGGATATTTATTTTGGAACCAATAGATCCGCGGATACCCGCTTGATATAAAGACATTCATTGGGGATCCATCTAGATCTGTTAGTAGAGATCCCGCTTTTAGGTTGTGGATCTTTACAGGCCAAGTGGTTCTCTGAAGGAAAATTGAGATAATTGAGGTCCGACCACGACCGAAACGAATAAAATTAGGCGTTTAAACTACCAATACAGACCACATGAATTTGACAAGATTTATTGTAGTGTTGCCAGAATATTATTTTTGAGATTTCATATAATATATGGGGCACTGATTTACAGCTATAAAGTTTGAACTACATAAATATTTAATGTCCCTTATGACGGTTTACAACTCAACTTTAGTTCGGTTAAAATTTGGCATTTTTGTATTTACAACTTTTGACAATTCTGGTATAGTGCGCTTAACAAAAACATCAAAAAATTACAACTTATCACTAGGAGTTGTTTTAATTTCAACTCAACTGATTTGAGTTGTAAACCGTAATAAGGGCATAAATTTAGTTCAACTAAACCAGCGTTTACAAATTCACTGATTTTTAGCCATTAGTAGATTAAGTTAACTTGCCTGTGATATTAAAAAGAAAAATCCAAGGCCTGATAAGTATCAGTCTAATAGCACTGGCTGGCATAACAAAACCTAGACTTGGGGGACTTGGCTTTCCGTTATAAATAATGTGTATTAATTCTTAAACATTTTCGGTTTAATTGTAAGTTATACACAAAGTTGTTTAAGGGGTCATTCTGAGCTTTGCATACATCAAATAGCCAAGAAAAAACGTCTTAAAATAAAACTAGTGGTGTAAAGTCACATGAACTAGGGGGCGAGCTTTACTTCGCGAAACAGGGCAGTACACGATCAGAAATCTCTGATTTATTTTTTTTTCGAGCTATATGACATCCTGAAACCCTATATTAATCTCATCAATAGCATCCAATAAGCCAACCCCTTTTCCGAAAAAATATGGGTTGATGATATCTCACACGCTGTACATGCAGTCTTAGTCTGTGTTCAAATGTGTCATGTCTTATTGGCCTGATTCTTCCTTTTTCTTCTTTGAACTTTCATTGGAGTTCAAACAATTCATGTCATATTGGCGACATGACTTTTTTTTTATAGAATAGTAAAGAAACTTAAAACAACGAATAAGAAATTACTGGCAGTAAATGCATCTGTGTACTCGTTTCTTTTCCCCACGTCTCTCACCCATAAAGTAGCAATCATGTCAATAAGAAATGAGCCGTTTGAACACAGACTTATGCTCCAATTCTGTATGACGATTTATAATTAATTTTCTTCCCTTAATATTTGACTTATTAATTTTAAATTCTATAAATCAATAATGGTTATTGTCTATGATTATGGCACTTAATATCGTTAAATATTTGATTCAGTAAAATTGTTGTGGAAGTTTTAATATTTCAAAGCAGAAGAAAACAATTTTGTAGTCCTCTTGAATATTTTAATATTGAAAATTTTTTCTATTGTTGTATTTGAGATTGAAGGAGAAAGTATTCCAAAAAGAATTGCTCTTGGTAAAGCCTAATAAGGCAAGAACCTACAGACAGACTGCAATACACCTAATACTAAAAGGGGCAATATTTTTAATGCTTTAAGCGACAGGTACCCATGCAGAAAAATACGTTATTACGATGGTTTAGGGTTACAACAAACATCAGTTGTACGCACTATTTACCAAAATTACAATGCATTCAAAGTACTAAAATGATAATGCCAATTAGCGATACTCTTACTCTTGTTTTCAATGTTAATTACTTTAAATTTACCATATAGTAACAATGTAAAGTTTTAAACTAAATGACCACCTTTTGACTATTGCGTTCCACTTCGCTAAAATACATACATATGTACATATAAGTTAAATGCGTTAGTTTAACATATTGATGGCATTAGCAATTGTATAACATATAAAAATGTGTACTATTTTTCTAACTTACAAACTGACTTGCTTCTTTTTTTAACATTGATTAAAATAAGTTTTTAATCTAAAGTAAAAATGAAACTTACTCAGAAAGCGATTCTGAGTCGATTGGTTACTTAAAGGCCTAGGACCAATATTTTAAAGTGTTGCAAACATGAGCACAAATACATAATATTACTCTCCACTATTGTTGTGTGGGTATAACTAAGATAAATTTTTGTGTTTATAATGTTGCAGGTGTGCAAAAATAAATATTTTTTGTTGTAATGTTAAACTTAAGTCATACTTTTTATTTGTAGAACTGTGCTGACAAGACATTTGCCTAAAATTCATAATTTTGTATTTATAATGCTGCTGTATAATTTAATTTTTTTAAAAGTCACGATTTCTGCCTGAGTTTTTTGTATGCGTTTCTAAGACAAGCGAAAAAAAATTATTGTGTAAATGAATTGTAAATTCGACTACTTTTCTTCTTAATACAAGACGACACAATTGTCTAACAGAATTGGGGTATTAGTCATTCTCTATACTTTAAATTTTTGTTGCAGCAATTCTTGAGTTTATTGGTAAGAAGGATAAGAAGATTGGGGAGGGGTACTCAGTTTCATGTACTCTGCAATTCTGTTTTGTTTTGTAATTCTCACACTTTTAAACCTGAGGTTGGCTGTAGGTTTACTTGAATTTATATATAAAATTTAAAAAGGAGAAGATTAAAGACAAGATGAAAATACAAAAATTCTAAAACTAGAATTTCATAATCTGGACACTTAGGCAATTACTAAGCAGAATATTAAAAAATTGCAGCAACAACAGTTGCAAGTCTGGACGGTGACTTACTTAACCGAACCCTCAATTCGGCAATTTAACGGGAATAATGACTTCTTTCAGCTGTACATATTCTTAATTGTTTCGAAAAGCCATCATCTTCTTATTTATAATCCATAATCCATTCAAACTAAATTCTGGCTGACTTTCAAAATGTACTAATACAAGGTTTGTATACAGTTTTACTACTGTATTTTAAACATGTACATGTACAAAGTGCCGAAACAATGCAACTATGTATTTTGTTTATTTAAACGTTTTGAAATGTAAGTAATGCAGTGGATAATATTAAAAATAAACATGTAGTGTTTGCAAATGAAATGTTAAATCTCACAAAGCATCAATTCTAAAACCGATGCCCTGTAGCTCGTTTCTGTATTTCTCGCATTGCAAAATTTCTCACATTAAGTGTGAAACAAAAAATTCCATCGTTTCTCGATTTGTGAGAAAAAAGTGTTTCTGTATTTGATTGCGAGAACAGACAACACAGATTCTGTTTTAACTGGAATACTTCAAGTAATTAAATGTCAAATGCAAGCGAAACGTCAACGAAAGAAATAGATATAATAAAAATAGGGCTGCCAGATTTGTCGATTTATCGTCATTTTGACGATTTTTTGTTCCAAAATTGGCAAAGTGCCGATTTGCTGATTTTTTCTGGTGAACATATTATTCAGTCTTCGAAATAAAATAACTTTAATTAGTTTAGTATGATTATATATTTTGCACCACAGAAAAACGATATCGAAGGAAAACTGCTAAATTTTTATTTCCTTAGATTATTTAATACATTTGTTTATGTGATCAATACATTAAACTATTACACCATTTTTAATCAATGCACTATAGGAAATTTTGGCCTTTTTTTGGCAAGTTCAATATGATATTTTGTTACGCCTTTAAGCGATATTTTCAGGAAAAAAAACAGTCTGAAATTTTAAATTGTTATCGGATTAAAGAGAAAAATAAAATAAATAATTTTATTTAAATAGACCTCAAGTTTAAGTATGTATAAAATATGTATTTTACCCATGAACTTTACCAATTTTTTTGATTATGTTTTAATAAAAATCGAAAAAAATTTGTCAAAATTAATTTTAAATTTTCCGATTTTTTTAAACAAATTAGCCGATTTTTTTTTATTCTTTCTTAGGAAATTAACGATTTTTTCAAAAATTTATCTGGCAGCCCTGCATAAAACGAAAGCAATGAAGGGCTTAAAAAAATTAAAATAAAAAAAATTTACAAATTGTGTTTTATTTATTTTCATCATTAAAATTCTTTCCCTTCAAATAAAAAAAATAATAATACACATACTTGCGTACATACATACATAATTTGTGCTCCATTTATTAAAATTTTATTTTTCTCGCATCAATTTTAAATGTAACTTATTTTGACAGTTCTTGTGAGAAACTTTTAGCAAAATATTAATACAGATACACTTTTTCTCACATCCTTCCAATAAATGCTGGAAAATTATTTAAATGACAGATAATTCTCCCAAAGTAAATATACAGAAACACTTATGTGAGAAAAACCATTTTTTGTTTCATATTGCACTGTTTTTGTTATAATTCACTTGTTTCATGCGGGAAATTTTACGATGCGAGAAATACAGAAACGGGCTACTGATTATGAAACATTATGCTCTGTTCTAATACAAAGCAATTGACGTTTTGGAAGTCAGCCTGTCTTTGTTGTACATGATCATTTAGAATTAAACCCAAAACTGGCGGCTGGAATAGTTTTTTTCCTAAAGGTACTTTTACACGACATGCATTTTGTAGTGGCTCTGGCAGCTTTGAAATTCATATATTATTGCACATGTCTGTCAAAATTTATAATACTGAAGGTTTATAATTTTTGCTTTCATATGTTAATTTTGGGTTTCTTCTGACATAACCTAAAAACATTCACAACAGCAAATTATAAACTGATTTATATTTGTATTAACCCCTAATTGTATTAAAGTAAATTAAAAATGTGGTCTTTTTAAAAAATTTGTGTAAAACAGTAGATTTTAATAAATATTTGGTGCCACAAACAAATGACTTGTAAAACAGCTCATGCCAAATGGTTTGTCATTTCGAAGTAGAGCACGCTATAATTGAAAATTTTCACACTGAAATTTCGAGCGGACATTTACAGAAGCAAATTTTATATGTTTTTACAATACATGTATGCATTGCGGAGTGAGGAATTTCGCAAGCGCACTGCTAACTACATGTCGGCTAAAAGAAACTAACATGGAATCAAGTCCACAAATGGCAGCAGTTGTATTCTTGCGTTCATTTTGAGACACCCTCTACACCTTATTGTTAAAACAAAAACCTATAGCAAATTGTTATATTTTACGTTATTCGAACGGATGTAGTTCATGTTAAATGTCTTTCATTTTCCCTTTTTTCTTATCTATTTATGAGAACATCAAAATACAATTTTCACCCTCTTTTATTTCCAATAAAAACTCCAAAAGAAATGTACATATGTATGTTTTATTTGTATTTATGACAATTTCAAGTTATTTATTTACAGCACACACACACATAAATACATGCATACAGTAGCCAGCAAAACTAAGTACACCAGAGTACTTTTTATTATTAAATATTAAAAACGAAAAAAAAGAATGATTTAATTCAGTTTTACAAAGAAAAAAATGACCATTAAATTCATTAAATTAGAAAGAAACATAAAACATTTGTATTACTAATAATTAGTATTGTGGTTATTTTATTGAACTGTTAATGGTTTTTAATCCAAATTTCGAATTATCAATAAAATTTTAATTAATTTCATGTTGTAAAATTCCTGTCTTCATAAAAATAATTTAATAAAAATTAAATTCAATGAACTTAAGCCTAATTAAAAAAAACTATCTAAATTTGGATTAAAAACCATTAACAGTTCAATAAAATAACCACAAAACGAATTATTGTTAACAGCTAAGGCACGAGCTATGTTTACATTTGTCCTTCAAGTTGTGCTGAAAAAAATGTCAACCAGAAAAAACAAAGACAAAAACATGAAAAACAAAAAAAATGTACCTTGGATTTCAAGAAGAATTCTTGACAAAAAGTACGAAAAAACAGAAGTTAGGAAAAACATTTAAATCAATTGAAATAGATAATCATTCATTCAAAAGCAAATTTCGATCTACCAAAGGTGAAATACTATTTGGTTTAAAGATTGATGTTTGACTATGGACGCCATCCGGCTTCAATAGCCGAGTGAGTACAGACGGCAAACCCCACTGAAGAGATTGTGTGGTTACAATCGAAACTAGTCTGGGCAACCTGTCCGTGAAAGCCTGGGTTCAAATCTCAGCGCAGTCAAGAATGAAATATTATCAATAAAATTTTAATTAATTTTATGTTGTAAAATTCCTGTCTTCATAAAAAAAACTTAAGCCTAATTAAAAAAAATATCTAAATTTGGATTAAAAATCAATAACAGTTCAATAAAATAACCATATTACTAATATTGATTACTAAAAATTTTAATATTTTGGAAAAATATTTGCAATAAATGATATTTAAAATTTTTTTAAATCATTTTATTTTCAACGAAAAAAGTCAATTAAGATTTTTTGTTATTTAATTAAAATTTTAATTGAAAATCTATTCCAAAGCAACTAAAATGTTAATTAATTCAAAACTAAATGTTTTATTTTCTTTCAACTAAAAAATAATTGATTCAATTATCACATTAATTAAATTTAAATACTTTTTAAACCATTTTTTTAAATGATAAAAAACACTTTTTTCTGTGATTTCAATCCCGATTTTTCTTACAAAATAACAAAAATATGTTAACAGTGATCGCAATATGGCAATATTGCCAACGGGAATACGAAATTGTTACAAAACATAAAAAACGGCGTTATTTTCTGCTGACGACGCCAAATAGAATAAGGATGAATGTCTGGAATTTAAAGAAGTGTTAGCCTGGCATTTACACATGCAAGTGCAAGTTCGAAAAACTAAATACACTCACACTTCTTCACTTACATGATCACATTTTTTGTACTTGCAGCTCAACTTGCAAGAGAATTTGATTGTAAGTCGCTTATCAAGTACAACATAATCAGTACTTATTTTGCCCCCTTAACTCAACCTTACCGCTGACATCAACAAGCCAAGAGTTGCGCAAGAGACTTTCGCAAGTAATTTGCCGAGTCTGAAAGGGATGTAAGCAAATTTTTAACACTTGTAGCAAGTTAGATGACAAATAAAGAAACAGTGTTACATTAGAGGAGTTTTGTATAAATTTACTAGTCCTTAGTAAAATCAAAATTATCTTTATAGCTGATATGTGTATTCTGTGTATTTCTACAAATAAAGGATGAACAAAAAACACGACTATACCTCTTCATGCTATTTTTAAACATAAATTTCAAGAATTTGGAAAAGAAAAATTGTTTATCAAAATAGTTTCTCAGTAATTTTATGATATGGATTCACAGATTTTTAAAAATAAACATAATTTTTCCATTAAGATGGACCAAAAATTAAATAAAGAAGAACTTATTGATAACGTTTTTTTAACCCAAAAAAATAAAACTTTTTCATAAGATGGTTTCGCTTCGAGAACATTTGAAAAAAAGAGTTACAACTGACTATGTAAACTCTCAATCTACTTGCAAGACTTTCGGCTATTTTTTCAATATTTTCGTTCATAATACTAATACACTTCTTGCAAGTAATTACTTGCATTTATAAAGGCAGGGTTATAATTATATGTGGAGTACATACGCATGTGGGCTGCATTTCGGGTGCTGTCAGTGTTCAGCTGTCAGTTATACCCAGTTTGGCTTACACTACTTCGAGAATCATTTTTAAAACATCTAAGTAAATATAGGGGGGATATGTGAGATAAGGCCATGATGGCTTTATTGCTCAATTGAATGGGAGAAAAAGCCATAATGGCCTTATTGCCCAATCATTGAGAGGTAAGGTCATATTTAAAATTTTGCAAAATGAGAGATATAGCCATATTTTTTTTTCGCAAATGAGAGATAAAGCCATATTTTTTCTTTTTTATTCTTGTGACGCTCGCAGGAAAACTTTATTCAGCGAAGCCACCTGCCGCGTCCTGCTGGAGGAGAAAACCCGTAAGCACGGCCGCAGGCCGCCACGCAGGAAAACTTTAGTATGCGAAGCCAGATTTCAATACTTAACTCTAGTGTCTCCGGGAAGACATTTTTTTACAGAATGTTATTATTATTATTATTAATATTATTGGATTTTCTTCCTTCAATGAAAACTATTGATTTTCCCTTTTACGGAATGTGCACATCTGATGTAAACATTTCGTAAAAGGGAAAATCATTACCTCTTAATTATAAAAATAAGAAAACTATTAATCAATGTAAAATTCAAAAGTTCTTCAATACTGAAATGAGAGATAAGCCATTTTCTAATATTGCAAATGCGAGCTAAGGCCATGATGGCTTTATCTCCCATTCAAAAGAAAAAAAAAGGCTTTATCTCCCTATTGAATGAAAGATAAAGCCACCATGGCTTTAATACCATGTGAGGTATTAAAGCACCCCCTCTAAATATATTGAGAAAATGAGGGAAGTAACGAATACCGATACCGATATATCGGCGATAGTTCAGATTTTCCGATACATCGGTATTGGCGATATTTTACTGTCGATACGACAATACTTGAAAAATTTTTTTTGGATTTTTTTTTTTTTTAAAAACCAATTTGATTTTCCTGCTTATTTGTTTGTGTAACAACTAAGAGAAATAACGCTTTTAAAAGCAGAGAAATTTTAAACCAAAACAGAATACAGAAATTCTTTTATTTTAATTCTTAGCCGTTTTGCTTTGCACCATACCACAGATTATATTGTATTGTAGTTTATTTCAGCCAAAATCTTAAAAAAAATTTTCTTGAGTTTAAAAAAATATTGATGCAATATTATAGCTAATAATTCAAATTTCGATCACAATGTACAGCCTTTTTTGACAGTAGAAATGTAGGAAAGTTTACATATTTCGTTATTAGTTTTTAATACAATTATTCGTCTTTTTTTACAAAGAAATCGATATTAAATTTTCTTCGAACTTTAAAAACTGACGCTCTTTTAAGTCAACCTCATTATTTTTGATAGTTTCATATAAAATTTCTGGTAAATAAAATTTTCTTAAAAAAATATAACAATAAGAAGTAAAAAGTTTGCCAAGCTTCGGATTTTCTTTAGAAGTTTTTAGATGTTGAAGGGATTTAACACAGAATTGTATAAAGGCTCAAAAGTAAGTGCTATGAGTTTCACAACCAACCACGGCCAAGTCTTTCAATTATAACCTTTTTACTGATTCCACTATAACAAATTTAAAACTTTTCAATGTGTGGAAAGCACATAAAAATAAAAAAAAAAAATTATGAAATAGTAACAGTTATTATTGAAATTATCTAGCAAATCACTAAAATGTAAATGTTAATACAGCGGCCTTCAGCTACTTCACCCAACTACTTTGTTTAATTCCTTAACCAAAAGAAATGACATAATTATAGGGGTTTTGCCGAAATCTCCCACTGTGCATAGTCATAAAATGTTTTCTCATTGCTAAATCTTGTAGGTATTTACTCGTTTTAAGATTTTCTGTTTTTTTCATTTCACTTAAGAAGAATTGAGTGATACCTTATTGATCCTTTTCATGTTGATTTTTCTCCTTTGCTTTTTGAATTGTATTGTTATGTGAAATAAAAGCCACGTTGCGGTTAGATTTGCATGGGCATTATAATGAGGTAACATTTAAAAATACCGATTTTATAATTTATAAAAATATTATAATATTTTTTTTTTTATAAAAATGAAATGAATTAAAGCTAAACATATAACAGTTAGCAAAAAGTTTAAATAGATGTTGATGTGGCCTTACTTTTGCGGACTACTGTGTGTTGTTTGTGAGTTATAAACAACTTAATACTCATACAAATAGTAAAAACAAGTCGTTTGCAGAACAAACTCAAAGTTGGTTGGAACAAATATTTATTTGGCAATCAGGAAATTGAAAAATTACTTTGTATGTGTATGTGTCTATGCTTTTTTTTTTTTTTTTTTTTTTTTTTTTTGGTAAGTCAAAGAACTTTATTTTTGAAGAATAAAAAATAATTTTATTTAAGAAGACAGGAATTTTTCAACATGAAATTGATTAAAATTTTTATTGATACTTTCTCATTTTTGACTGCGCTGAGATTTTAACCCGGGCATTCACGGACAGATTGCCCAGACTAGTTTCGATTTTAACCACACAATCTCTTCAGTGGGGTTTGCCGTCTGTACTCACTCGACTATTAAAGCCGGATGACGTCAATAGTCAAACACCAATCTTTAAACCAAATGGTATTTCACTTTGGTAGAACGAAATTTGCATTTGAATAAATGACTATCTATTTTAATTGATTTACATCCCAGCAAAAACTTTACTTACCTGGTAAGTAGGCAAGTAATGTTGGAGAAATATAAACACTACTTATTTTTCGGCTGAATAACTACTTATTTTTGTTCGCGTTGTCCACATAATTCAGTAGTTACATACACTTACTAGAAGTCACAAAATATCTATTTATTATTGAACTACCAGTAAGTTGAATTGTAAGTACTTACAATATACTTACTAGAAGCCAGAAAATAACTAGTTTTTATTTAATTGGCGCTATTAAATAGACATAATAAGTAGTTATGGGACTAAAAACCAGTAAGTAAATATTCAGTACTGAAAACAAGACAACTAATAAGTAGTTATTTAGCTGATTATTAGTAAGAAAATATTCATAGCTGAAAATAATAGTAGTGAAAAGTACTTACTGAGGTCATTACTAGAAAGAACTTATTGAGGTTTTCAGAATAATGACAATTGTAATGGCAACTACTTACCAGGTAACGTATGAAATAACTACGACCTATTACCCAAATTCAAAAAGTTTTTCCTGGGATGTTCTTCCTAACTTCTATTTTTTCGTACCTTTTGTCAAGAATTCTTCTTGAAATCCAAAGTTCATTTTTTTTTGTTTTTCATGTTTTTGTCTTTCTTTTTTCTTGTTGACCTTTTTTCAGCACAACTTGAAGGACAAATGTAAACATAGCTCGTGCCTTAGCTGTTAACAATATTAGTATTGTGGTTATTTTATTGAACTGTTAATGGTTTTTAATCCAAATTTAGATATTTTTTTTTTAATTAGGCTTAAGTTCAATGAATTTAATTTTCATTAAATTATTTTTATGAAGACAGGAATTTTACAACATGAAATTAATTAAAGTTTATTGATAATTTTTCATTCTTGACTGCACTGAGATTTGAACCCAGGCTTTCACGGACAGGTTGCCCAGACTAGTTTCGATTGTAACCACACAATCTCTTCAGTGGGGTTTGCCGTCTTACTCACTCGGCTATTGAAGACGGATGACGTCAATAGTCAAACATCAATCTCTAAACCAAATGGTATTTCACTTTGGTAGATCGAAATTTGCTTTGAATGAATGATTATCTATTTGAATTGATTTACATGTTCTTCCTAACTTCGGTTTTTTTCCTCGTTTTCATGTTGTAAAATTCCTGTCTTCATAAAAATAAATTAATGAAAATTAAGTTCAATAAAGTCAAATTTCAAACTTCTCAAGGAAGGTCGAATTAGTTGAATTTGTTATATCCTTTTGTTTTTGTTTATATGTATATTGTTAAATGGTATGGTAACATAGAAAAATGATTTATGTATACTTACATTTCTTTCTAGATTCCTGAAGATGACATCCAAAGGATGTCGAAATATTTAAAAATAAAGAATTTAAAGAATAAAACAGACTTCGAGCTTGAAAAAAAAAAATATTTAATATATTTAAATTTTTCTTTTTGTGTTCATTTTGTATATGTATATAAACTTTACAAAATTATTTAAATAATTACGAAAAACTCCCTCGGGTGAAATTTCACCACTTAGAAAACCGTGTAAGTATTAGCTACATCCGATTACATTTTTAGACTATTTTAGTTTATTGTTTGTTGTTTTCTTATTCAATATTATTTCGTCTAAACAATTAAATAAAAACACCTTCAATAAAGGAAAACCCCCTCTATATTTTCATTAAATAATCAGTATTTGTGATTTATTACTCGAAGACTTTCCTGCAAGTTATTTTGAGGAACTTATGAGGGTTAAATAAAGCAGAGTTGACAGATGTTTTTTGTTGAAATTAAGGGTTTCCAGATAAATAAATAGTCCATCATTTTAGCTCGCTCCCATTCATAATATTTTACACGTTTGTCTTTCTTACCAAATATTTGACGTCCTTCATGTAGTCACTAGTTTTATTAAAAAATTGTAGGCTTTCGAAAAACATTTGCTAGGCCAACCACCATTCACCAGTATCTAACTTATATTATCAAATGATATTTACAGAAATTAAACTTAGTAAACCATTAAAAATTAGAAATAAAGCTAACGTTTGATTAATTTAGTGATCAGGTTTTTTCTTGAGCTTATCGACAAATGTTTGTTAGATGTGGCTATACGTTAACAGGCCTATTTTGTAAAGGATTTTATGGAGTGTATTTTGTTTTTCTTCCTCGAAAAGCTTAAACAAATCAGTATTTCAAATATTTCAGATAAAAACCGAAGGGTACAAGGGATTCTGCATATCCGAATATAGCAGGATTACTTTGTTTTTTTTTTAATTGCAACAAAAACAAAATTACACTCTGTTGATTGTATTTTACATTCCTCCCGTGATTTTTCGGCCCAGGATTTTTTGCGAAAATTTAATTTCTTGGCAATTCTCGCTTTCACTGTAAATTTTTTGAGTGAAAACTAAAAAAAGTAGAGGAAAATACCTTACGCTACCTCTACACATTCCGCCAACTCACACAGTATTTTGTCATATTTTATAACTGTCGTAAAAACGTTGTTTTGACTTTTATAAAGGGTGGTCCAACCAAAATGCACAATGGCTATTTTGAGTCACACCTTAACGTCCAATTTTTTGCCCAACTTAATTTGAGATTTCAGTTAATTTTTGTTTCAGTGTTTGACAAATTCTACCACAGGGAGGTACACAATTCATCAGCGCGTTAAGACTATTGCAGCCTTTTATGAAAATGGGCGTTCAAATCAAAATGCATTACGCGCACTTCGTGGTCAGCATAATCGACCTCAAATGAGAATCCACAAGTGATTGTTGAAAAGCCGATGCATCCACAAAGAGTGACTGTTTGGTCTGGCGTATGGGCTGGTGGCGTCATCGGGCCGTACTTCTTCGAAAATTGGGTCGACCAGGCAGCTACCTGAAATTATGTTCGCTATCGCGAGATGATAACGGACGTCTGGTGGCCAGAAATTGAGGGTATGAACCTGGACGATATGTGGTTCCAACAAGATCGTACCACATACCACACAGCCAACGAAACAATGGCTCTTTTGCACGATAAATTTAATGGCCATGTTATCTCACGTCATGGCGATGCTAAGTGGCCGCCACGATCATGTGATTTGACACCGTTAGACTTCTTTCTGTGGGGATTTTTAAAAGAAATAGTGCACATCAATAGCCAAGAAGAATTCAAGAGCTAAAGGATGAGATAGTTCAGCACCTTCATGACATTGAACCTCAATTATGCCACAAAATCATTGGAAATGTGGACTATGGACTATGGAGGTATGCCACCGAACAAGAGGCGAGAATTTGGTCAATATTTGGTAATTCTCTGAAATCTTATGGTTTTATTTACAATTAACATCGTGCGTTTTGGCTGGGCCACCCTTTATAAAAATATTATATGACATTACAACCTTGTCTTTGAAGTGTGCTGTATTTTTCAGCTCGTTGTCGTTTATAATTTTAAAATAAAATAATTTGTATGTTTCTTAACTTTAGTTAGCACGAAAAATGTCTCCGTACTTTAACTTAATGTTAACGAGCGCGGTTAAGAAATAAATTCTCCTTCTTGTACGGAACAGTCCATACTTTTACTTCGTGCAAATTGTGTAAATTATTAAGCAGCTGTTAAAGCATAAACAAGAAAAGAATTTAGAAAAAGTGCTATAATAAATATTATATTAAGAGTAAGGTTTCAATGCGAGCATTCTTACTCTTTACAGGAGTGCGGCGAAAAATGGGCTAACTGCACATACTTTATAGATATGCTTTCCTTTATACTAAATTACAGTTTTAATTATTCTTAACAAGCATAAGTTTGTTACAATTTATTTTATTATTTTTAATACACAGAAAAAATTATTAAATTTCTCCAATCACCGAATTTATTCCAAATTAATAATATCAAGTAAACCAGTTGTTGATTTTGCCCCTATAACCAAAATGATTATATTGATTACTAAAAATTTTAAAATTTTGAGAGAATATTTTCAATAAGTGATATTTTTAATTTTAATTAAAAAAGTGATCAAAAAACTTTGCCATTTCAAACAATATGTTAATTTATTTAAATAAATATTGACAATTCCCAACAACAATTCTACATGTTTAAATTATTTTATTTTAAACGAAAAAAGTCATTTAAGATTTTTTGTTATTTAATTAAAATTTTAATTGAAAATTTATTTCAAAACAACTAAAATGTTAATTAAATCAAAATTAAATTTTTAATTTTCTTTCAACTAAAAAAATAATTGATTCAATTATCACATTAATTAAATTTAAATACTTTTTAAGTAATTTTTTTAATTGATAAAACACTTTTTTTGTGTATGTAAATTATTACTTTACTAATTCCTGGAAAAATGTCTGGTTACTATTTTGGGTGATTGTATTTCCGTTATGGAAACGGAAATGCAATAAAAAGCTAAAATGTGAAAACTGTAGAGTGTCCCAGAACTAACGCAAGATTTGAATTTTTAGCCATTTGTGCAGTAAAGTGTTGGCAACCCTAAACAAAAATTCGAAAGCTGACAGCTTACATTTAGTAAAAGTGAAGCGTTACATGATAGAACAACGTGTCTTCATTATACAACAATATTCCAAACACAATGACTTTATAAAATGATTTCAAAAATTAACTTTTTGAACTGTGACGAGATTAACTGAAAAATTCAGGGAGACTGCATCCACTTCGATATTGACATTTGAACGGCTTGTTTTTTGACGACCAGTGTGTATCTCCAATGGATTTCAATTAATCTCTTCACACTTGTCTCTTGACGAAGTTAAAACACTATTCCGGACATATTTTGTAATTTCGAAATGCAGCCTCCAAGTTTCCATTATTTTTTAAATATTGTTCAATAATGAAGACAGACATGTTGTTGTATCGTGTAACGCTCCATTTTTACTAATCGTTAACTGTCAGCTGTGCAATTTTTTAAGGTTGCCGACACTTTACTGCACAAATAGCTACAAATTAAAATAATGCGTTAATTCTGGAATTCCTTATAGTTTTCACATTTTAACTTTTTATTGCATTTCCATTCTCAAAACGGAAATACAATCACACAAAATATTAAACAGACATTTTTCCAGGAATTAGTTAAGTAATAATTTATTATATATCGTCCCCTTAATAAAACAATAGTGTATACGCATTTACACCATTATTTTTTTATTGCATAATAAGAATCTTCATAACTGATTCTAAATGTGGTCAAAATTTGGTGATATTCTACTTCCACAAAGTGGGTCAAAAAATTTATTGCAATATTATTGTATAATTGCGTGTTTGAAATTTTTCATTAATAATTGTGTAGGTGCAGGTATGGTGTTTTAATTAGTTGTTACTCTGAAGATCATTTCAAAGAAAAATAGGGTATAAAAAGCATACACTATTTTTATATTTCATAACAAAATAAAATCGAAAAATGACGTATATTGATATACACAATTTTTCAATAATATATTTGGTGTAAAATATTCAAATAAAATAGTGTGTTATGATTTTCATACATATTATAAAACAAATAAAAATAGCCTAAGTGACATATCATCTACTAGTAGCCTGATTACTCCATCACATATTTAAATGACCACAACTCAAAACCATCGATTATTTTCTGAGATATTAGTGTTTTCCGATTTGTCTAATAACTCAAAAATTTTAAACTCTATTATCTCGAAATGGCAAAAAAACTATAAACTATTGTTTTATTAAGGGGACGATATAATAAAATAAAATGGTTACAAACTTATGCTTATTAAGCAAAATTAAAAGGGGGGTGTTTTAAAACCATGTTAGATAAGGCCATTATGACTTCATTGCTCAATTGAATGGGAGATAAAGCCATAATGGCCTTATTGCCCAATCATTGAGAGGTAAGGTCATATTTAAAATTTTGCGAAATGAGAGATATAGCCATACTTTTTTTTTCGCAAATGAGAGATAAAGCCACATTTTAAACTTTAGTATGCGAAGCCAAATTCCAATACTTTACTTTAGTGTTTCCGGGAAAAGAAACACTAAAGTTGTGACGCACGCATGAAAACTTTATTCAGCGAAGCCACCTGCCGCGTCCTACTGGAGGAGAAAACCCGTAAGCGCGGCCACAGGCCGCCACGCAGAAAAACTTTAGTATGCGAAGCCAGATTTCGTAAAAGGGAAAATCTATTATTAATCAATGTAAAATGCAAAAGTTCTTCAAAACTGAAATGAGAGATAAAGCCTTTTTCTAATATTGCTAATGTGAGCTAAGGCCATGATGGCTTTATATCCCATTCAAATGAAAAAATGCCTTATCTCCCTATTGAATGAGAGATAAAGTCATAATGGCCCTATCGCACATGGTTTTAAAGCACCCTCAATTAAAAATGTAGTTTAATAACAATAAAGTATGTACAGGTAATTGTAAGCCAACGAACAAAAAATATTTTCTTATTTTTAGCTTAAAATTAGTTAAGGAAAAAAGTGTTTTAATCCAAACAGTAAACTATAATAAATTAATCTTAGATTAAAATATCGAAATTTATATTTAAAATCTCAGAATATATTTAGCTGATTACTTATTGTGTTTGCCGTTTTTAATCGGTAGCTTAAACCTCGCATAATTGCCAAACTGAATAACAACAAATGGCAGCACCATATTTTCAAATGTGAACTTTTTTCCAATGCACTTTACATTTTATACAAACGAACAAGAAATTTTGCAATTTTATTTCTTATAAATAGAAAATTGAAGCGTGAAGTTTAAAGTTGTCTTCGAAAAGTGCAAAATAAAATTTAATCATAATAATTGAATGTGAGAATTATTTCTTGTTATAAGTTATTCTTATTTTATTAACCATTTTTATTTTTCGAATGTGTTCCACGAATCAAATTTTAATTTATAAAGCTCTCTTGCAAAAGTCCTATTCCCTCAATATTTCACATATTTTTTGTTTGCTTAATCCAAACATTGAACCTATAGATATGGGCATTTATTTAGGAATAATTTAATACACTACCAGAATTTTTTATGCGTTGAACACATCCGAAAAAATAAAAATGATTAACATAACGCATTTTATTAATTGAATCATTTATTTTCAAAAAGGGCTCAGGTAAAATTTTTTGAAAATCGAGTTTTTTGATGTTTTTAGGGGTACATGAAAAGACCGATATACTGTGGAAATGAAAGGTTATATACCCCTTCATATCGGCGAAATAAGGTGGCTTTTTAAAATAAATTTCGAAAAAAGCTCACCTCCATATTTACTTAGAACATTTTATATGTGTGTTTTAATTTGCAAATGAAAAACAATTTAGAATTTTTACAGTGGAAGGTAAGATTTGATTTTGTGGTCCATTTACTACAAAAAAAATATTTTTGATTTTGCCATTATTAAAAAAATCTGAATAGCGAACACCGTTTCAGGAGTAAAATCAATATAATAAAACAATTTTTGTTTACCTTCATTTTGAATATGTGTAATATTAATTATTATAATTCATATGTTTATCTTGATGAAATATTTTCATTTTTGTTGTGTGCAATAGACACACAGGCGTAACTCGATTTTTTGTTAGTTCATGGGGGAAAAATTTAATAAAATCTGAAAGTTTCGGATAAAACAAATTTTAATAAAATTTCTACTAAAAAAAATACAACAAATTAAACCCCCATACATTCTTGAAGAGAGATGCATTTAGCATTTGAATACCAGAACAAACAAAAAAGCTATTAACACATCGATACATAAATATAAATATATTTAATAAAAATTATTCAGAACCTTTCAAGTATAAAAATAAAACATTTTCGTAAAATATTGCCCAAACTTATTCTCTTCTTGTTTAAATTTCATTATAATATTATTACAACAAAACATAGAATTCATCCAGTTTCCACCTCATAAAACACATCCTAAACAATTGTATTCGAAGGAGCGCATCAAAATTTTAGCAGACACGTCTTTATCTAAACTAATCTTTACAAAACACAAAATTTTTGTTTAATAAAAGAAAAGGACTACAAAAAAAAAAAAAAAAAAAAAAAAATGTACAAAGAGAAAAATATAAAATAGCTAATACTAAAGAAAAGTTTACTGTATAAACTTTTAAGATATTCTAATAAAACACAATACAATTGTCAAAACTGTCTAGAGATAAAAGTCAAAGACGTGTTATAAATTAAAACAAGTAAAAAGATTTTGTTTATTGGACTTCGTTAGGAGATAAGATCCCATTTAATTTAAGCTTATAATATTTTTTATGCCTCATTTGTAACCCAGTCATTCAAAAATATTTTATAAATTTAAAAATTCCAATAGAGTGAGCAAACAAATAATAAGGAAATTTGTTAATATTGAGATGATGTTAAACTTAAAAGTACTTTATTTGGTTAAATTGACGTTTCTTAGCGTCAGACATTTTTATATAGAACACTGAAGAGTTTTATTACATATTGAGTTTTTTTATACACAGAAAAAAGCAAATAAAAAAATCTGGTTGTAGATATCGGCATCCGATACCGATTAAACTTTTCATTTTAGTTGTACTGTAATTTAACCGATCGATGTTGAATGCCGTAACTTGATTCCTGCTCGAACGACTCGACATACTTATTTTCCATTTGCAAATAAACGACACAAATAAATTTGTTTTTTCCCATGACTATTTATGCTTCTTTTTCTCCACTTTTACTCTGAAATATTTTACTTAAAATTAATAAGTTTAGCAAAATACATCACAAATATTGACAAATATTCAACATGTCTACGAAAAATTTTTGATTTTAGTACAAACATGCTACAAACTTTTACGCAAACATGTCTTATATTTGTCAAACTCAATTAATAAAACAAAAAGTTGGTGCTGTTTACTTCGGTATTTAAGAGCCAGAAGTGGTATATTCGGATGTACCGAATCTTTGATACCGCAAACAAAGAAATAAAATAAAACAACGCACAGGCGCAGAGCCATAATATCATTGATGCCTTTGAGAAACTGTCTAGTGTTTCTGGCATTGACTTAGCATCATCCGGGAGTCTGAATGACATTTTTACGTCAGTGTCCGCAAAATAAGCCCGGCACCAATGCCGGTTTCCTTCTTAGATCCATCCGTAAATATTACCCACCCCTCAAACATTCCAATGGATCCACGCCAGACTTCCCTATTCGGGAACTCTACTGGTGCTGTTATACTGAAGTCTAGGGTTATAATCCTATGATCCGAAATTCCCTCGAGAATACTACCCTGATCAAGAAGACCCACTTCGTAGAAAATTTTCATGTGATCATACCGCCTAGGTCTTACCAATGAAGACTCGTAGAGTCTAAATAAGTTCCTAGCAGCCACACTCTTCACATAATGCTCAATAGGGGACAGATATAGTAGGATATCCAACGCTGCCTGTTGAGTGCTTCTCCTTGCACCTGTGATGCCAAGAGATGCACTCACTTGTGCCTTGCTGAGCATCTTCGTACAGCTATCCACGTTCAACGCATCCCACCAAACAGTAAATCCATAAGTAAGAATTGGCCAATGTGTAAAACAGTTTACCTTATCCGCTCTCAGTCCCCAGTTCTTACCGATGGAGTTCCTGCAGGTGTAGCAGGCGTTGAGTTCCCTTCTCATCCTCTCCTGAGTATTTATCTACCGAGACAATTCACAGACGAGAAAGTTACCCAAATACTTAGCACTGTCCGATAGGTTTCACTCGATACCATCTAGCACTGGTCCCCTAAATCACTCTATCTTGTACCTTCTGGTAAAAAACACCAGCTCCGTCTTCGCAGGGTTTACACTATGGCCCCTATCCTTCGCCCATGCCGAGAGTTCGTCCAACATCAACTGCATAGTTTCACTGATCGTGGACAGAAATTTTCCACTGACCATCAGAAATATGCCATCCGCATAGGCAACGACTTTCCTGCCCATGGAATCAAAGGACCTTAGAATCCCGTTGACCGCGAGCAGCAACAGTAAAGGCGATAGAACCCCTACTTGTGGTGTCCACCTGGTAACCCTCCTCCTTATCCTTTGATCCCCCATTAAATCAGAAACATATTCAATTACCTATAAGTAGCATCAGCTCATAGGAAATATTTTATTTGGATATAAATAGGTTACTGGATCGGGTCAACGATTGGATGTCGGATAGTTGGAGTGGCTTATGCGTTGTTATTATCTCCAATTTCTTACTGTATAAAAATATTATTGTGTACAACCTAAAGGGCGATTAATCGTATGCTATGATTTTTAATACGCTTTTTTGCAGAAATTACTCACAAGAGCGTCTGTAAATTGTTCAGCTGTATAACGAAAATCAGAGTGAGAGAAATGTTTTTCGTGCGATTCGAGGAACTTACGGTGTCGTTTTTTTAAAACCTCGTTAAATCGGTCCAATAAGCTGGCATAATATTCGCTCTTATTGGTTTTCCCTTTTGAAGGTGATCGAGGTTACAAAATTGCGGTTAAACAACTCCAAACAATCCTTTGAGGTTGTCACACGATTACGTTTATGGTCAATTAAGAGCAAACGCAGCACCCATCTTGCAGACAGCTTCCTTAAACCCAGCTGATCATTTGAAATCGAATACACACTACCATATGAAATGCCTATGGCATCAACAATCGGACGCACTTTTACTCTTCGATCGGCCAACACTATATCCTGAATTTTTTCGATATTTTCGGGTGTAGTGACTAAAAAAATCCACGAGGTTGTATGTTTTGAACAGCTGTTAAACGCAAACTTGACAGTAGTCTATTAACAGGTGATACTTGATGAGTGCAGTGTTGCATTTCATATAACTACGAGGGAAGTTCGAAAAGTCACGGACTTATTGATCCGCCCTCGTAATAAATATCATTAAAAGGATATTGATAATAATTTATAGTTAAGAAATAAATAAAACAGTGGGTTTTAACAAAGAAATTTTAGTAATTAATACAACGTCAAGAAAGACTAACTGCAAAAATGTTTCCTTTATACTTTAAATAACAAATCAATCGTTGTTTATTCGAATATTTTATAACTGAATTCGTGGATGGCAAATTATGAATTTTTTTAATAAAATATTATTAAGGTACAAGGTACTTAAATTATTTGTAATGTTTTGCGACACTTGATTAGCTCCCTAAAATACCTTGTTTAAGTACATATAACCTTGTCGATTATGGGAAGTTTAACTTGAAAAATTTTGATTTGAAGGCAACGGCTTTTTAAGACTCTTATGAGGACGAAAGTACATTTTTCAAATGCCTCTTATTTATACAGGAGTACTTGTTGTGATTTTATATTGATAATATGAGAAAATGTTGCTTCCCAGCAAAACATTTTGAAAAAGGTATTCGAGTATGGAGTTAAGCATTTTATGCGGAATGAATCGTAACCTTGACTACCATTTTATTTATTTATTTAAGGCATGAGGCTTAAATTATTAGTTCCACAGAATTGATTACTTTCTTAACTTTTTTTTATTTTACATATGTATCTGTAGTATAATTGGGCACACAACTTTTCAATATCACTTGGAATATTGTTTGGTTATTGAAGGCTTCTTTATTACACAATTTAATAAATAAATAAAAAAATACTATATAGAATTAGTTTCTAAGCATACAATTTAAATTAAACCTTAGCACCAACATAATTAGATAGTTAAATGTCACAACGACTTCTCTGTATGGAGACAATGTGAAAATATGCACAGCAAAAATTCTCCAAAGTTGTTCAATTAAAGCATTTATCAAAAATAAAATCAAATTTAAATAAGAATTTAATCAAGTGAGTTAAATGTTTAATCAAGTGAATTGAAGGTTTAATTAAGTGAATTAAACATTTAATTAATTCTATTAATTTGTTTACTTGTGCAAATTTAATTAATTTTTAAATTAATATCACAATTTTTTTTTAATTGATATCAATTTTTAATTTTTTTCTGTGTGAACCGATTCTTACCATTTTTACTAGGCTTTGTTCTTATGACAATTAAAATGTATGAACCAGATTTCATCAAATTATCCTACAAGCTGCGACATTTATTCTGTTAATAAAGTTACATGTACTTACAACCAGCCAGGCAGCCAGCTGGACGGACAGTGAGTGGGAGTTTCATTTAGAAATTTGAGAAGTGCGGATTGTTAGTGTTTATTTTTACAATGCCATCCTATTCAGCAGTATAAAGACAAACAAAAGTCCTAACTATTGACGACAAATTTAAGATAATTAATGAACACTCAAAAAACAATGTGTGTGTTAGAATTCTTTCACAAAAATACGGATATGTACGTACAACAATATTAATTTTCTTATTAAAAAAAAACTTATTAATAAAATTACTCAATTAACCAGAATGCTTCCGGTCCCGACCATTATGTATAATCAAGGTCTCACTGATTTTAATATATAAGAAAATCAGGTATATTGCTTGGTAAGAAATTATGCATACATATTTTAGATACTCTAATCGTTAAACAATTAGCACTTGTCTACGGATGTAAGTGTTTCGATCAAAACGCACATATCTTTCTCAAGTTATTATTTCACCTTATTTTGGGCGAAATAATATTCTAGCCCATTAAAAAAACGGGACGTGAGAGAATCAATAAGTGAAGAAATTTGGAATTAGCACGTTAAGGTCAATTAAAATCACAGAACCAAGTTCTTGCTCCCGACTTTTTTCTTGTTTTTTGCTCACAAATTACAAATATATAAAAATAATGAACAATGCAACGCAAAAGTCAACACCCTATTGGAAGGAGCAATAACTTTTGGCAAAGAGCGGTGAATCCTAGTCCTACTTTGATATTTTTGAAGTGACAGATACAAAAAAAAAATGGAAAAATGCCATAAATATGGTCATAAATTTTGGCGTCGGCCCCTTGGCAGATATAATTTTTTCTACTTAATTAAATAAAACTTTTTACAGCAAATACATACATAAAAGGAGTCACCGTTAAACTAAAAGACGAAAATATCAAAATCGGCTTTAAATTATGCAAACGATCAAAATATGGGATTATCTCCATTGCACTTGGGTAATGGAGATAATCCTGGTTCAGAAACTTCAGGCTTAGCTGCTAGTGCAACCATATGAAATCAGTTTGTGTTGTCAATTTCTTTGTTTTTTTACCTTAAATCTAAACTCATTTATCATATTTCTAATACAAAACCAAAAGGATGAACAAAAATAGACATATACGAGCAAGCCAGTACACCTTTCCAGTCTCTTTTCCACACGCAGAGAAAAAATATGTTTAAATATGGTCACCTCCAACCAAACTATTTTTATGGAAAATTTTAAACATAATATGGTTAAATTATTGTCACCGACAACCATATTATTGTTATATTAGTCCTCCATCAAGAAGCCACAACCATATTATGGTTGCCTCTAAACATGTTATGGTTAAATATGACAATAATTTGTTTTTAAATTAACAATAGTATATTCCTCTTTTTCAAGAGCAACATTCTATGGTTGAAAATCAACCACGCTATTATATTTAAGTTATTATTAACCAAAACATGTTCGGAGGAAACCATAATATGGTTGTGCCTTCTTGATGGAGGACTGATTTAAACATAATATTGTTGTCGATGACAGTAATATGGTTAAAGTAACCATAGTATGTTTATAATTTTATTTAAAAATAGTTTTGTTGGAGGTGACCATATTTATACATATTTTTTCTCTGGGTGCACTATTTACTAAAAACTAAAGACGGGACTTGATGTGTGAACCAGCTCTTACCAAAGTTACAAAATTACCCGTCAAAAAATTTAAAATTTAGCTATGCAATGTAATCAATTCGATCTAGAGCATCTAAATTTCTCCATAAACCACTGTTACTGCAATATGCATATATTTTATTATTTTAAAAATTAAAAATTAAATGGTAAATATGAAATTTTCTCTATTCAATAGCGCAGTATAATGTTTCCTAATTAAAAATTGATTTATATTGTGTTAATGAAGTGCATTCACTATATTTCATATTTATGTAGATTTTTATTATTTTTTTTCAATTTCAATATTAAAATTGAATTTTCCTCTTTTCATGCTCATGCTGCACTCGTCGTATCGTGGTACAATTAATAAGGTAACCCTACTTTTACAACAAGGAAAAAACCAACATGTAATTTATTGGTAGAAATATCTGATAGATTGTCAAAAAAATATGTGTACATATTTCCAACAACAATAAATACTCTTATTTGTAAACAAACCAAATTGTAAACCAATTGTGACATAATGAAAGGCTCGTAAACAATATTCAACTGGGCAACTGGGGTTACCTTATTAAATGCATCATGCGTCGTAAAAGTAAAAATAAAAATGGAAAACATATATATAATAATTATTTTAATAATAATGTTTGGCGATGTTATTGGCCATCATTGAAAATACGTACAATGGATATTTAATATCTTAAGAATTATTGCTCGCATATGTTCATTCATTTTATTATTATAATTGTTGGTTCTGGTTGGTTTCGTAGGATATGATCTTGCTGCTTTTGGTTTGGTTTTAAGGGGAATGCGAATGTAAAATAAGTTTTAATTATTCTTTATAATTTATGTTTAAGGTTCGCTTTTAATAGTTATGCATGAAAAAATCAATTGAAAACATAAAAGAAATGCATGACTGTACAATTGGCTATTCAAGGCACAAAAGACATTCTACGCTATTACTTCTTGTATCAAGTGTATGCTTTTCAGGTTGTTGCTTGTAAAATTGCATGTCCAGTAGTGGGCAATACATAGAGGGCTCAAAGCTGAACCGAACCAAGTCATAAAATATAACACATATATGAATTTCAAAACTGGTGCAAAATTCTTCACAATGTTAAGCTCTATCTAGTTCTGTAACGAACTTAATCAAAAAGTGTTTCGTTCCTAAGGTAGCGATTATAAACCCAAGTCAATGGCTCCGGAATTATATGGCAGTTCATCTGATTTTTTGTTTTTTTTTACTTGGTTCGCTTCAGCTCTGAGCCCTCCACACATACTAAAATATTTCGGCTTATATGTGTTAAGCGACGGAAGATTTACAGAGTTACATCAGGGTTAAACCAAATTGATGATATTATATTTATAGTGAGAAACAAACCGGAAAGAGGAATTCTGTAGTCCAATCAGCCTGCCGAGAAAGTGAAAATGATTTCATTTTTGCTTTATCGTTGGCACAATAAAGCATTACGAATTCATGCCTGGTCGCATATGCCCGGATATGATCGTTTCAAGTGAAATAATTGTATTTGGTACAGCTCCTCTGTTATAATCTGGTCCAATTTTTAGTAGCTTATAATAGATGGGACCCTTCTGGTCCCACCAAATACGGAGCAATACCTTGGAGACCTGGATATTCAGCTTTGGTGTTGGGTTGGCGGTTGGCTTGGCTTAACTTACGATTTCTTGCTCGTGGGGTTGTGGCACAGAATTTATATATTTTTTTATCGTCGGTAACAATTCGATACAAAAATAGCTTGTTTCATGTTGTTTAAGCAGGTCATCCAAAATTGTCTGTCAAAGTTACACAGAAAAAATTACGACAAATCAATTTTCGTATTGAATACCATATTATTCAATATAGTTAACTTTTTAATTGAAAAGGTACCAATAACTGAACTTGTAAATACAAAAAATTGTTTTGTTAATAAAAATATTTGAAACTCAATAAATATTTTTATCAATGAGTTTGTTATACTGAATAAAATATTTGTTTACAATTAAAAATAAATTTTTATCACAAAATTGTCATATTAACAAAATATTTTGTTGCTACACGCGAAGAAAAACATGGTTGTGGTAAACATATTCTAAAACCAACATATTTTGATAAGATTCATGATCGTAGTCAACATATTACGATTATTATTGAATCATATTATGATCAAATTTAATCGTAATATTACATCATAATATTTTTCCCTTAATCCTAATGTGTTTTTACTACATCCTATTATAATTTAAAGTAACCATATTATTATCATGTTAATCATAATTGGTTAAGAAGTGATCATATTATTATCATCCCAGCAAAAACTTGGTAATCACTTGCCATTACTGAACAACTTACTTTTCAATGACAACTACATAAGATCTGCATTACATATAAGTAGTTTAGTAATGACTGACATATAATCTGATACATAAGCACTTAATTATTAGCTGATTAACGAAATTTATAATTAATTCATAATAAAATGCATTTGAGGTTTTATTTATTCAAATGTAATACAAATTGAATTTAAATACATATTTGTTCTTACAGTTTTATTTTTATTTCTTATAAATGAAAAACTATTTGTGATAAATTTGAATTCATTCCAAATTCATAGGATCAAGCAAACAATTTGTTAATTTTGCACCTATTACCAAAATGATTATATCGATTACTTAAAATTGTAAAAATGGAAAATTGTGAATATTTCTTTCAATATATGATATTATTATTTTAAATTAAAAAAATGATCAAAGGACTTTGCCATTTCAAACATATGTTAATTTATTTAATTAAATATTGACAATTCCCAACAACAATTCTACAAGTTTTAATTATTTTATTTTAAACGAAAAAGTCAATTAATATTTTTTGATATTTAATTAATATTTTAATTAAAACTTTATTTTAAAATAACTTAAATATTAATTAAATCAAAATTATATTATTAATAATCTTTCAACTAAAAAAATAATTGATTCAATTATCATATTAATTAAATTTAAATACTTTTTGAACTATTTTTTAAGTGATAAAAACTTTTTTCTGTCTATGAAAAATTTAAATACATAATCGATTTCCTTAATGCAGAGTAGTGAAATATTGCATTAGAAAGTAAATTAAATTAAAAACCCAATTTGTGGGACAAATTCAGTTTTGTTGATGTAAAATACCTATTTATAAGCGTACGTGGTAATGACTTATTTAACTCCCTATTTGTAAGCGAATGTGGTAATGACTTATTTAACTCCCTATTTGTAAGCGAGGGTGGTAAGTACTTGCCTCCAATGACATCACCGTGTTAAAATAATGAGTTAAAATGCCAATGTATAAGTAGTGAAGAGAAGTTATAAAAGCTTTTTAACTCATTACTTTTCAATGTAAGTTTTTGCTGGGATGTTAATAATAATAATATGTAGATTAAATCTAAAACCGAAAAATATTTTTAATATATATTTATGCTTATTTACTTACTGGCAACCTTAACGTAAAACTGTTACAGA
The DNA here is from genome assembly GCA_943735925.1 of Pollenia amentaria. Lineage (NCBI taxonomy): Eukaryota > Metazoa > Arthropoda > Insecta > Diptera > Polleniidae > Pollenia > Pollenia amentaria. Next base: position 187,999,485 of record OX031008.1, read on the forward strand.
TATTGCACATCATAATATGATGCAACTTTAAACATGGCCAGTCTAAATTAATGAATGACAGTACGGGATTCACCGGTGGTGTGACCCATTCTTTTGGGACTTTCTAAAATTTGGTTCTTCAATTTAGTTCTATGATTTGTTTTATTAAAATAATACTCCATTGTAGTAACTAGCATTAAACACCATCATTGGGAATAGATGTGTGCCTTATCAAATGGTGGCTGTTAGGTGTCAACTGACCCCCTCCAATGACAACCCCATGTAAAAATGATAGGTCCCATTCTTACAAAGTGTTAGAACTTAAACCGGTCTCTACCACCGAAGACCTATCACGGGACTACTTTGGTTGCAATCTGCTTCCCTCTAGGGAAGTTATAACAGACTCAAATTATATGTAAAACTTACGAAATCTATTGTAAGTCCAGCAATTTTAAGTTGTTCACCCAATAGAATCAATAACAAATCAACATGTGTCTGTAGTGGGCAACAAAGGGAGCTTTAAGAATATAATATTCTTCTTCTTTTGACGTCGTGTTAGTTGAATTTTTTTGAATTATGTGCAGTTTCTAGGTGACAGGCAATTGACTGAGTAGTAAAATTTATATGAAAAGCACTGAAAAAACTGAGTAATTTTCATATTAACACTCAAAAAATTGAGTGATTTTCATAAGCATTTTACTACACAATCAATTGCTTGCAACTGGAAACAGAGTTTTTATAGCAAAAAATTTAAAATGTGTCCATTTCTGCCTGAATAACTATAAAAAAGACGATAGTTACAAGCTCCTAAGTTTCAGAGAAAACTTCGAAATATATTGCAGATATCAGAATTTTTTGTTGGCAATAAATATACAAGAACGACAGCCCAAATCGACGGGGATTCTGTTTACCGGGTAAAGTTATATCGACTAAAAAAGCTATACGTATCCCAGTGATTCGCGGGGTCAGCTCTAGGCATCGAAATATGTATAGGAAAAATTAAAATTTTTGGTAGCTTTTTCCTGCATTTTAACTATCTAAAAAAAATTAAATATTCTAAAAATCAGGGGGCCAATTCTGGCAGTCGTAATCGAATACTTTTTGATACAAAAACAATTTTATTTATAATTCCTTCAGTCGATACTGAACGAATCAAAATTATTCTTCCAGTGTCTTGAAAACTCAAATAATAGCTTAAGAAATAACTTCGATTCGTGACTGAAAGAATTAGAAATTAAATTGCTTTCGAATTGAAAAAGTATTCGATCACGACTGCCAGAATTGGCACCCAAAACTTTTATTTACTCGTAATAAATATACAATAATGCTCAAATGTTTTTTCAACTTACCGATTAAGAATTCTTTTTAACGAAATATCCTTGTACTTATAAACTATCAGCACGTACATCATTTTGCTTCTACTTACACTTATTCCTTATTAAATTTCTTTGTGGTCTTTCTGAATGTTTTGGTATTTAAAATGAAAATGAATTTACAGAAAAAGGAAAACATAAATAAAAACACTGCTACATCCTGATTTAATGACTTCTTGCAGTGGACTATTATGAGGCTGATTCATACAATTCAAAGGATATGAAAAGTTGAAAAAGAAAACCAAAAACGTTCATTCATTCAACTAAATGCTTGCATATGAAATGATGAATGAAATGAGGGATTTTTATGTTGTATTCAATAACTGTTTTATTGGTCCTTTTTTTGTTTTTGTTGTTTTCTTTGTACCATTAAGAGTCCATGTGTATGTAAATTGTGTGTTTTAAATCAGAATGATTTCCATTTGAAATAATATAGAGATTAAGGATACTTGAGTAAGCTGTGCATGAATGAATACTATTTGCAGCTTGTTTATTTTCTCATATAGCTCAAGGCTATTTTCAGGATTTATGAGTGATGGTTTAAAAGTGACTTACTCTTTTATAGTTGTATCTTTAAAAAAAAATAAGCAAAATTGTTATATACATTTGACAGGAGCACTTTTATTGCAGCAGTACAATAAAAAAATTACTGTGTACGTATTTTATTGGTTTATTTTACCTTTTCTCTTTAATATTTGCATAAAATTATATACTTTCATAAATCTTAGCGAGAGTTTTTAAAGTTATTTCTTTTCCAGAATTTTTGGTTTGCTTTAGCTTTTTTTTTATTATTGGACTTATAACTTAAAAAATTAAGGACTTACATATGGCGTATCTTCTCGAAAGGTTTTGTGTTTTTAATAACTTATATGGAAGGGTAAACATATGTCCTTGGGTCTCACTTAGTCAATCAACAAAAAGGCTTATTTTTGCTTTAATAATGTCGAATTTGGAAAAAAATTGGAGCAGACGAACATGCATTGCTCACCGAAGCTTGTCCTGCACATTTTCCACCGATTTGAACATGTGGGATGTGCTTTCTGTGGTTATGAAATGGTTACTTTCATACCTTAGCCAAAAAGGGTTAGGGATGATAAATCGAAGGCATTGCCCTATGAAGATTGTTGGCAAAATTAATGGGAACTATTATAAAAAGCTAAAGCCATTTAAGCCGCAACCTTTAAACATTTGCAAGCAGCAGGGTATTTTGATCAATAAGGAAATTGGGACTTACGCAAGGCCATTTTTCATGTGACGTTTTAACGCCATAAGTTTTTTGGAATTAATTTATCCACAGAATCATTACTGATGTGGAAAAATGGATCGCCAGTATAAAATCGTCAGTAGTGTCGGACCAAAAACTATTTAGAATATGATGTTTGGGAAGTTTTGCCTTTCCCGTTCGACTAGTATTTGCTTCGATCGATGCAATGCTCTTCATTTTAGAGCAGAGTATCCAAAATTGTATTTAAGAGGTTTCGTGCCAAAAAAATTTTCCAGAAAGATTTTTATTTATGTATTTACACAGAAAAAAGTGTTTTATCAATTAAAAAAATGTTTTAAAAAGTATTGTTATTTAATTAATGTGGTAATTGAATCAATTATTGTTTTAGTTGAAAGAAAATTTAAAATTTAATTTTGATTTAATTAACATTTTAGTTGTTTTGAAATAAATTTTCAATTAAAATTTTAATTAAATAACAAAAAATCTTAATTGATTTTTTCGTTTAAAATAAAATAATTTAAACATGGAGAATTGTTGTTGGGAATTGTCAATTATTATTTAAAGAAATTAACACATTGTTTAAAATGGCAAAGTTTTTTGATCATTTTTTTAATTAAAATTATAAATATAATTTATTAAAAAAAATATTCAAAATTTTACAATTTTTAGTAATCAATATAATCATTTTTGTAATAGGTGCAAATTCAACAACTTGTTTGCTTGATATTATGAATTTGGAATAAATTTGGTGATTGGAGAAATTTAATAATTTTTTTCTACGTAGTTTTTAGCCTAGTATTCTGTTCTAACTAGCGAAAAAAGTTGAACAACATGAATTATTTAATTCAAAAAATGTGACATATATCATGTTATATAAATAACTCGTGAGTTTGCACAATTTGACGTTTTTATTCTTTAAAAGTATGCGACATTGTATTGCTTATGTTAACAAACCTTATATCGCACTTATTCAACAACAGAGTATTAACTCAAAATTTATATTTTTTCACTTTTTGGAAAAATCCACACATTATATTCAAATCTACCCGCTGTAAAAATATCGTGCTTTTTTATACACTTTTTGGTAATGAAACAGTTGGCTTAAAAATTGTTTTTCATATGCCTTTAATATTAAATTAAAATTGTTTTGTTTCTACTAAAAATTTTTAAATTTTGAGTTAATACCCTCTTTTTCATCAAGTGCGATATGAACTTTACTCAAAAGTATTTTTAGTAAAAAATTAAAATTGAATAATAAGGTTTGTTTATAGGCTTAGGGTGCATGTCCATGTAACATCCTATGTAACAGATTTTTAAAGTTGCTCTTTTGAAGATTTTTCGCAAATTAGAATAATGATATTATTTTATAAAGTGTTGAAAAATAGTTCCCCAAGTTATCTTGCAAATCGTTTTGAATTCGGTAGTTCGTCTAGGTCACACACGCTAATATGCCCTCGTTTCAACACGCTAATGATGCAACGTTCTTTTATTGTAAGTGTTTGTAGGATTTGGAATTATATCTTCACCTATCCTGATAGACATTTTGCTTATTCATTTAAAGAATTTAAAAATAAACTTATTTCAGTTCTATAACTTGGTGATGATGCAATTAGTTTTTATTGTAATAGGAAGAATTCATACCCAGAGAGATTTATTTTATAAGTATTAATATAAATTTGTATAAATAATTAGTTGTAAATATCGATAATAATAGTGCCATAAACAATTCTACTGTAATCAATTTGGCCTTTTTATGACTTAAAGATTATAAAATAAATAAAATTTAAATTGAAAATTAAAATAAAATATACATACTTTCAAAACTTAGTCTGAACGAAAACTTTAATGGTGTGAACACAGATTTAAAAACATTCGGCATTTTAAAGTTATATACCCAATAAATTCACCAATAGTTTAGTGGGCGTATGATTAATCTTTAAATATAATTAATAATAATCATACGTATCTGTTGTATAATGTACAAATCTTTTTTATTGGAGAAATTTTTCAAAAATTTAAATAAATAAAATGATTTCATTAAAGGAAATTTTCTTTTTAAAAATAAATTTTAAATGGGTTCGTATTTTAAAAAAAAAAATATAGGAAAAGTCGAACTTTTTGTGAATTTAAAACTTTTTGTCAACTTTGTGTTCTATTCAGATCCTTATTTATAATTAATTTTAATTTTTCTGTGATTTTAAAGAATTCATTTAGGAAAATAAGGATAAGGAAATTTTTTTATATATTCCATTTTTTAAGTTTATAGTCTGAATCGCGCTAGTCAAAAGTTGAGAATTGAACATCAGTAAACTTGGCACGGCTTTGGAGTCAGAGAGGGTGTTGTACAGCCGGAGTTGAGGTACCCACAGAAACGCGGGACTCAACTCCAAAATTATTCTACTTTACATATTTAAATAACTATATTAAAGCTCAATGCAGCACGTGTTAGAACTAAAATATCGATTTGAAATTTTTACAGAAGTATTTTCTTACATTTAACCATTTAAAAGGTTGCATTAAAAAAAGAGTTTAAAATCATATAAGGGCCAGTCTCATAAACATTTAGCATCAAGGTTAGAGTAGGAGTCAGAGTTGGAGAAGGACTTAAAAAATTTCAGCGATTGGAGTAGAGTCGGAGTCGGAGTCAGAACTATTTTTTAACGACTCCACAGCCCTGCAAATTGGATAAAAAAAAAAACTTTTAACTTCACTGGAAGCTTAAAAAAATCATGTCTTTCAAGTACGGAGTTATGAGGTCATAGCCTTTGTTGTTACATGTTCTTTAAAATCCTACTGGCGTAGCTTTTTGTCAAAGTAAGAACAAAGTATGCAACAGTTTAGCTATAAAACAAGGGCATAAAAAAATTTAAAATTGATGGAAAAAAATTGAGTTTTTCAACTTAAACAGCCTTTACTGGCATTTTTACTTAAAAAAAGGCAAATCTACTGCGCTCCCCTTTTGACATGTATAATTAGCATACTCTGTCAAATCATAAGGAGTGAATTCGCGCCTAAACAATATATTGAAATTCACAATGAAAACCTGCAAAATAGTGTCACCGAGAAGATTCATGTGGCTCAACCGGTGTTTAAATAAACAAAATTGCCACATATGAAGTGTGATCAATTCACAACAGATTCTGCAGACTCCATTACAGATTCAGAAAAGTGCCGCGCTTGGTGCGTTTTACACATTGGTGGAAGCATCGGATCTTATTTCTCCAAATATCAAGCCGGAACTTTTGTTATAATCATTGCAGATTATTGCGTGATCAATGATTTTTTTCTAAAAACAAAAGATGACTTTAATCCGTGCGAAATGGGGTTTCAACAGGATAACACTACGTGCTATACGGAGACCGCAACCATCGATTTAATAAATATTAGAATTTGGGTATAAGTTGATTTCGTGTAATGGAAATCACCAAGTTGGCATCTATCGATTATGTCGTGTGGGTCTACGTGAAGTCACTGCTTTACTCTAATGAACCAGCAACAATTGACGACTTAGAGGTTGACATTGTTTGTGCTGATTTTGATATACATCCAGCAATGGTCGAAAAACTGGACGTCCGTTAAAGGCTTTTTCAAAAACGGCTGCAGTGTCAATATTCCTAAAATCTTTTTTAATGTTAATGCCAAGTCATTCTTCCATGTAGAAAATTTTTTACTTTTTTATTAAAATTGAATTTTTTATATTATTTTTTAACAATTTCAAGTTCTCTGCGGCTTAAAAAACACTTTAAATTCAATTTATAAACAAAAAAAAAACCATGATTTTTTTAAATTTTTAATTAAAAGATAATCGTTGTTTTATAAAACAGAAGTGATCAGGAAAATGTTAGTAGTTTTGTAATATTTTGAGTCCAAAAAAGAAGAGTCGCAATATGAGAACCTCTGAAGATTTTGTTCTTTTACTTTTGTATCACGGTATTTTGGTAAAAACGAGTTTAATAAAAAAAATTTTAGAATACACAAGGGAAGTTATAATTTTATTGATTTCTTGCGAAGAATACCAAATATATACTTGTCTCTTCCTGACTCCTTTTAGTTTCCGTTAGAGTCAGGGCTGTGGAGTCGTCAGAAAAAAGTACTAACTCCGACTCCAAACGCTGAAATTTTCTGAGTGTTGCTCCGATTACGACTCCGACTCCAACTCCGAGTCCGACTCCAACTCTTAATCTAACCTTGATGCTAAATGTATACCGACTGGTCCTCATTTGACATTAAACTTTTTTTATGCCCTCCACCACTAGTGGTGAATGAGGGTATACTAAGTTTGGCATTCCGTATGAAACTTTTTTATTATCCATCTAAGACCCCATAAAATATATAATTTCTGGTTTCTTGAGTAATTCTTAGTCGATTCAGCCATGTCCCTCTGTCTGTCCGCTTGTCGAAAACACGCTCACTTTCGAAAAACTCAAAAGATCAGAACAATGTTGGTGTCAAATTACTTTCAGTTATCCTTAGCAGTTTGGGATTGAAATTCAGTACAATCTGATCAGTAGAATCAGCGCTATGAACCAAAATGTTAAAACTAAAAAACTGACAATTTTGTTACAAAAACTAACATAAAAGGTGGTATAATGCACGGCATGATATAAGATTTGGAAAGGCTCATTCTATATGACTATAAATCATACTGTACGTCTAAGACCGTAATAAATATTGATATCATATTAAAATCTGCTACGTCATAGTTTTATAGGACTAGAAATTACACTCTCAAATTTCGTCGTAAGGATCGGTCTATAATTCACACTAATATGTACCCAACACTCGGAAAATAGTTTATTATGTTAAAAAACGTAATAAATAATGCGATTGTAATACAATTTGGCACGTCAAAAATATGTAGGACTAAAAATTGCAATGTAACATTTTCTGAAGCTCGGTCTATAATTTACCATATAATGTCCAATATTATGGTCACTCTGGGAAATTTATTAAATACGCTTAAAGCCGTAGCAGATATAGAAATTGGGGTAAAATTTGAGCCAATTTTGGTTCACATGACCAGAAATATTATCATGAAATTTTCTGATTATCGGTCCATATTTACATTAGATCCAATTTTAAGCAGCCTTCTGAAAAGCACTTTAAGCGTTAAAACAAATTTCACTACTGTATTGAAATTTTTTCTATTTCGATTAATAATAATAGATTACAGGATTTCATGATGATTAGTCCATAATTTGCTATTAGTCCAATATAAATTCGCCTCCTAAAAATCATTTTAGTTCGGCGCAAACCGTTACGAATCATGTTGTTTTTTTCAAGTAAGTTCAAATTGGTAGAAATAAAAGCTAAACACTGTCTGATTGTCGTCCAGTTGTTTTAAACCGACTGACGTCCGTTTTTATAGAGATTCATTTATAATTTATAGCTCTTATATATTCTAACTGTCGGTGGAGGGCATCATAGATTCGGCACAGCCGAATATAGCACTTTAACTTGTTTACAATGCAGTACCTTTAAAATGGTTAAATATAGCGAGAAAAGGATTCTGTAAAAATTTCAAATCGATATTTGAAATATGGCATCGCCAATTTCGAAGAATTTTTATTTTGGAAGATATAAGAAAATTGTTTATGCCGAAAAATTTTGGAGTCGTAGTCGCGAGTTTTTGTGGGTACTACGACTCCGACTCCGTCTTCGGTACAAAAACCCCAACTCCTACTCTTCAACTCCGACTCCACAGCCCTGGTAAGAGGTATAGATTTCTCCAACAACGTCGCTGTTTCTTTTAATTTACTAAATGATATTTGTCTGTTTTCCATTTTCCATCAGTTTTTGAAAAATTGTCTTTTAAATTAGAAATTATATTTTTCACTTACTCGTTTAAATTTATTTATATATATATTAACAACAAAAATGACAACATTGTAAAATTCCTTATCTTATTTTATTTGTCTTCCAATTTTGTCATTTCTTCTAAAATTAACTTAAATTATAATAACAAACTGTGATACCAAAAAAAATATAAAATAAAACACTTCAATCAGTGTTTCATATTCTTCATTTTACTTTCAAAAAGTTTTCTTTAAGAATCCCCGTTGCTTAAGCAATTGGTAGTTGGATAGTTGCATTTGTTGTCTTTATTATGACCACAAAAGCAATTTGGACTGGGTTTTAATATTGTTTGTTATATTTTATAATTTTCAAAATTACTGGTCATAATATTATAGTGGAACAACAGGAAGAAAATTTTCCTTGAGTTGCTAATGCAACGTTGATGGTTATTTTGGCTACATGTGGCACATAATATGAAGATACCAGAGACAAAATTTGTTCCATTATATTTGTTGTTGCAAAATATATTGCTTGTTTTGTTGTTGTATTATTTTCCATTATTACTACAAACGCCTTTGTGGCTGGCTGTTGGTAGAGTTTTGTTTTTATATTTTTACTTTGGCACGAAGGACTTTTTGTTAATTTCCTTATATTTGTCACAGCGGAAGTGACAACATTTCCCGTTGTGTGCGATATAAACAAATTGACAACTAATATTTCTTTAAGACAAAAATTTGTTTGTTGAGATGTTTGTATGTGCAGAGAGAAATTTTAAAAAGAAACTAGATAAAATGAAATTGGCTTAAAAATAATAAAATACATATCGCACTTGATCAGCAAAAGAGTTTTTATTTTATTTTTTTACTTTCTGGAAAAATGGACCCGTAATATAATTATTTACCCGCTGAAAAAATATCGTGCTATTTCGTCTAATTTTTGGTAACGACACGGATGGTTTTAAAATTGTTTTCATATGCCTTTAATATTAAGTTAAAAAGTGTTTTGCTTCTACTGAAAATTTTTAAATTTCGAGTTCGTACCCTCTTGTTGATCAATATGTATGTAACAAAAATATAGAAAAAAAGGAAAGATATTATTAGGTAAAGAGAACTTAGTTTCAAAATAAAAGCCAAATTTTGCTAGACTTGGTCTGGAGAAAAATCCGGTTTTGCTATGAGCATTAAATTTCCCAATAACGCAGGATGGTCTTTTTTTTAGTAAATAAATCACTTTTTAAAATAAATTGGAAAGTGGCATTTTTTTTATAAATTTTCATTTTTTTATAAATTTGATCGCTCGACTATTTTGCTTTTACTTCCTAGACAGAAAAGTACATAAAAATTAATAAACAGATGAGAATTGATTAATTTTGTGAAAACATCTCACTCATGACGTGTAACTCATTCAGTTTCTTACTTTTTTTTTTAAGTGCTTAAAAAAGCTTCATTAGTGTATTTTACTTCATTTAAGGTTATAGCTTAACATATATCAAGATTTTTTTTGGCAGTATTGCTTATTATTTATTTAACTTTCCTGTATTCACGCAGACAGTCTGTGATTCTGACTGTATAATTTGACAGAATGAAACACTCGCCCCATGTTTAATGGCTGTCGCAATTTAACTTCTCAACAATTTTGAGGCCAGTAGCTTTTATTAAATACCATCGTCTCCCAGATAGATCCGTCAGCAAGCCAAACTTTCCCACAAGTAGTGGAAAACTTTTTAAGATCTTTCTTCTCGCGCCTTTGGGCTAAACACAACAACCATAACAGGATGAGCTAATGCAGAGAATTAAGCGCAAATACCTTTTTTGTACAGGAAATGGGCTACATCCGTTTACTATTTTATCAAACCGCAATAGAAAGTTTTAGGGCCTAATTGTGTAAAACGCAACGCAACACCAAATATGTCAAAAGCAATAAAAAAATTATAAAATATTTTTAAAATTGTTTTTTGCTTTCATTGAAGTTTTTGTCGTTGCGTTGCGTTTTACACAATTATTAGAATTCACACCGACAAGAGAACCAGTGTAAAATTGTACATCCCCGAAAAATCTTGCCATACCATCGCTATCATCTCTAGATCAAAACACTGTCGACGTCATCATTGCCTAATAAAATATAATTATAAGTGTAGAACCTGCCTTGCGACTTTAGCCAAAATCTTCATATGTTCATCTGACAAAAAATAGGTTGACTAGAAAATATACACAACATCTTCAAGTTTTGAACTTATTTCTCATTAAAATTTCCCCTGCCTGTTAGAGTAATAAAATCAAATTAAAAAAATATAAAAAACATAAAACCCAAATATCTCAAAACTACTAAAATTGAGATGCGACTTTCTTTCTTAGGAGGGTAGTAAATATATAATTGTGATACTTTCAATATACATACTTTTAATATGCAAAGTAACTTAAATATTTCCTTTTTGTCACCATCATTGTTAACCGATTCGGTGCTGTTATCTAATTTTTTAATCTATTTAATTTATTTAAATATTAACCAAAAAGATATAAATGATTTGAAAAAAATATGTTGGTGTAAATAGCACTTTTGGCTGTTATTACTCACTAGTATGGCGTTGCATTTTATGAATTTTGTATTGGAAAATATGCGCATAAAACATTCTTCGAAAAATAAAAAATATGCCTTAAAAATTAACAAAAAATATATATTAATTGTTTAAAGAAAAACTGACAATTTCCTTTTATTTACTGTTTTTAATTTTGAATTACATCTAAGTTACTAACATCAACTTTAAGAAAATTAAATATAACTTTTGTTTGCTGTACGAAAAACAAAAAACTACATATAGCGAATTCTTATTTTTTAACAAAACACTTTTAACAACAACGAAATAAATCGAAAAAAAGTTTATCTTAAAAATTTGTATTATTACAAAAATGCTAAGAAATTCATTCTATTCTCGAGGAATTTTATGCCAGGCTATACGTAGATATCAGGAGAGAACAAATATTCCAAGAAGTACAGTTTTGGTAACACGACAGCAATCTCTTGCATGATAAGAATGCATAACGTGTCTGGTACCATATTCTAGAAGTTTTTCGTTGAACCATTTCTATAAATTAGCTAACATTTGTAGGTGTAGCTGTAGCTCCTCAGTAATATTTTGACTGGGTTTCATGAGATTATGGCAAAAAAAAGGTCCCTAAAACTACACCCCCCCCCCCCCCCCCTCCTGATCTAGCCAAATAAATTTCTCTTTTGCTTTGACGTCGCATACTGGGAAACAAGGCCAATATAGCGTCGGAAAATCACATCTGCTATACTAATAATCCGATCCACAAGAAATGTTTGGATGAATTATGAGCAAGGATGAAGGTCCGTTTGCAGCATTTTTTAATCAAATGGGCGCTACATATTGTTATATAGTACCAATTTTACCGATAAAATTCTTTATTCAGCGGAAAACTCATATCTTCCTAACTAAAAGTCTAATCCCAAAATTTATGAATGACTTATAGGGATTGAAATACGCCATAAACTCGTAAAAAATTATGCAAATATTTTTTAAAACAGTCGGTGCTCTATCGATGTGCAAGAAGCTAAGTTCACAAAATAAAATGTAGAATAAGTTAGTGATGTTTAAAAAAATTGTTTTCAAAACTTAAGATACTACAAAAAGGCAGTTGCCGAACACGCGAAGCGTAGTAAGTCATATTACAGCAATATATTATGACTTATTTTTGTATGTATATTTTCCTATTATCTGTCTGGTATCTTCTGAAAGAAAATTATATAAGACGGAAACCCTGTTCCATTTTTTTTGATATTCTTTAAAGGAAAATATTTTAATAATAGAAGAAACAAAATAATTTTTAAAAAGTTCACAGCTAATTATATAGGAGTATAACAAAATTGAAAAGTGGAGTAAGACCTTTAAGCTTCTGGCTGGCTTATGGTTTAGTAATAAAATTGAATTTTTTTTACAGCCTGACCCCTGTAGTGACTTTTGGATTCTGAATTTGCCGATATCGACAATAAAACGGGGTCTGAAGAAAAGAGTTATGTATGGATGAAACTGTCTATATTATCGGAAGATTTTACTTTTTCACTCCAACACTTCCTCTGAAAATATTTCAATGTGCAAAGATACAGATTTTATTATTTCAGCACCATGAATTAAGATTTTATATAGGCTGGTAGGCACGTTGTAACAGGGATAAAAGTTAAAATATAGCAAAATTTTTTCACTAGTAGGTTTTCTGATTGGTTCTATATCAACAGCATACACAGAAAAATTAAATATTTTCTCTAATCATCAAATTTTTACCGAATTCATAATATCAAGCAAACAAGTTGTTGATTTTGCCCCTATTACCAAAAGGATTATATTGATTACTAAAAATTTTAAAATTTCTGGATTTAAACACCAAGAAGGCACCCGGTATTGATAAGATCAGTAATAAATTGCTTTTGGAGCTACCAAGTATAGCGAAGAAAATTCTTCTTTTTATTTTTAATGCTATTTTACGCCTTCAATACTACCCTCAGGAATGGAAGGTTTCCTTAGTAACCATGATACCAAAGCCAGGAAAGGATCACACAAAAGTTGAGTCATACAGGCCTATTAGCTTATTATCTAATATTTCAAAGCTATTTGAGAAACTAATAGTGTTAAAATTAACGCCGATTTTAAATGAAAATAGATGTATTCCTAATCATCAATTCGGGCTTAGAAGAAAGCACAGCACAATTGAACAAACTCATCGAATAGTAAATGTAATAAGAAAAGCCTTTGAAGAAAAAAATATTGCTCAGCACTCTTCATCGATGTGTCTCAAGCTTTTGATAAAGTCTGGCATAAAGGTTTACTACTGAAATTGCAGCAAAACTTACCAGCAAACATACACAAGCTGTTAGAAAGCTACTTAGTCGGTCGTCAATTTATTATTAAAGAAGGCGAATTTTTAAGTTCTCCACAGCCAATTAACGCTGGAGTCCCACAAGGCAGCATCCTGGACCCTCTATTATACTTAATTTATACTTCGGACTTGCCAACTAACAGCTACACCCATACCGCAACATTTGCGGACGACACAGCTTTTCTAAGCGTACACGCAAACTGTCAAGAAGCATCTCGTTACCTACAGGATCATATATTTGAACTAGAAAGGTGGTTAAAAAAAATGGAGGATAAAGATCAATGAGCAAAAATGCGCACATATAACATTCACATTGCGTCGGGAAACATGCCCCCATATTAAAATCAATAATCAAATAATACCCCAACACTCGCATGTAAAATACCTCGGTATACATCTAGATCGGCGTTTAACGTGGAAATGGCACATAGAAGCAAAATTAACTCAAATGAAACTAAGAGCAATTAAAATTAATTGGCTCATTGGAAGAAATTCTGTTCTTAGTCTCGATTGCAAACTTCTACTTTACAACTCTATCTTAAAGCCAATTTGGTGCTACGGTATTCAGTTATGGGGCACTGCCTCTGCTTCTAATATCGAAAAAATGCAAAGGCGCCAAAATAAACTTCTTCGAATAATCACAGCCGCTCCGTGGTATGTCAAAAACTCAAATATCCACAAGGATCTCAATGTGCCATTGGTAAAAACTATGATAACGAAATATGCAGTAAAATATTTAAAAAGGCTGGAACTGCACGAAATATTTTAAATTATGGCGGCCACACTCGCTTAAGAAGAAGAGACACTGCAGCACTCACCCAATCAGATGAGCGATAAACACCTTCATATGTGAACAGAAACCGTGATGACTAAATCTTTTTTGTCTAGCACTGGCAGGACATAAAGTAAATATTAGGATAAGATTTGGTTAATTATTGTTAGTTCATATTTAATATATGAAGATTCAATAAATAAATACTGATAAAAAAAAAAAATCATATTGGCAACGTTTGATTTTGTGTTGCTTGGTAAGCTCGCTCTTTTCACTAACACTTAGCGAAGCAGGTATTTGTTATACCATAGAGAAGAAATACCTTGTGCCAGGCCGAAGGCCGGCTTTGCTATCGAAATTATTTATCTCTTAAGGTGTGCACATTATGACATTCTGCAAAGTGATAACGTCAGAGGACATTACGACACTGCTCTGATGGACATTATGACACTTTTTTTAGCGGTGTTACGTCCATGGACACTGTGTCACTGGACATAATGACATGCCACCAATTTTAATATGTATAGGTAATATCTTAACGGTAATTATTAGAAGTAGTGAAATAATCATATCTAACTTGCATATTGTTCAAATACTTCGCTGCCCGCAAAATGAAAATCCTAGTTTTTTTAAGCAATAACCCATCTTAAGAATCTTTAATTTCCTAAAATTTGTCAGTAGCTAATCAAGAAACAGTCCAAAAGAATGAATTCGTAAATTGTTTTCATTATACATTTTTACTTATCATAAACATTTTTTATTTTAAATTTGTATATTCTTGTTTGTCTTCAACGCCAAAAAAAAAGTACGACCAAAAAAATTGCATAAAAGATTTTATAAATTATTTATATAATTTTATTTTTTTTGCTAACTGATTTATTTATTATTTTTTACAGTTTGTTATTATTGTTTTTGTCGAAACAAAATGATTGTGCATAACAACAGTTTTGTTAGCAAAACTGAGTTTTTCTTATTAGTTTTTATAATTATAAATAAATACAATCTAAACAAATAAATATAATTAACGGATATCGGGGTTTATTATAAGTGTGGTTTTTATATTTCCATTTAAATTGTGGAAGCCTTTAAAAAAAAAACAAATTATTTATGTCGACATAAAATTTTTTTATAATTGTTATTTGAATTAAACACCCACACAAGCATTATATAACCACTATACACACAAAAATATACGCACTCATTTATGTAATATTTACACACATACAAATATGCGTAGTTTTGTGTATAAAAGCCAACCACAATAACAAATCAAATTACTTTTCATTATTATTATTCTTTATTTATGTTTGTTTATTGTTTTTGTGTTTTTATTGTTGTATTTTCTGTAGCATTTTATTGGTTTTTATATGTTTTTATTTAAATTTATGTGGCTTTATATCGTTTGCTTTTTAATTTAACCGAAAATATTACATAAAATTATAATTGCTTTTCACAGTCATGAGGAAAACAAATATTTGTTAATTATAAAATTCAATAATATTATTGAGATTCATAAATTTCCTTAAATTAAATAGTAAATATATGTATAAAGGTAAGCTCAGGCCAAACAAATATATACTGAAAAATTCCCAAAAAAGCGCGACCAATAAATTGACCAAACTTTAGCTTTATTTTTAACAATTTTTATTGACTCTGAGCAATGTGACTTAGAAACTGTTAAATGATATTTGATATAACAAAAGTTCTGCAAAAGCAAACAATTTTTAATAAAAGTAGTGGTCACTTGAAGAACGTCAAACATTTGATAGATGTGAATATATCTTAAGTTTACTGTTCGTTTCAAAAATGTAGTCAAAGTTAGTTTTTTTGGGTGATAAGTTCGTATTATACCCACCACGAGCGCTTAACGAAGGTATACTCGTATAAGGTTTGTTGCTTATTTAGAACTTATAAAGTATATATTTCGAATCAAGGGCATGAAATATAACCCACCAAAAAAATAGTGAAACAGCCCTCCAAAAGTACGTACAGAGAACAACGATTTAAAGGGGCTTATTTCATTCTGTTTGGGGTGTCATTTAATTTTTTTAATTGAAGGGATCATTTCATATGAAACAATTCCCCAAAAATCATTATGAAATACAGCTCAATTTTTTTCTTTTTTTTTTTTTTTGGAAATTTCTAATTTTTAAATTGATAACGAAAACGTTTTTTTGGCACAAGGATTATCTCCTCTGTGGCATAACAAACACCGGCTTTGCTATCTCAATAAATTTTAGGATCTTTCGTTAGCGAGCATAGAAGAGAAAATCCTTGCCCACGACCGAAGGCCGTCTATGTAAAGAAGCTTTAGTTAGCGAAGCCCTTGCGCCCGGCCAAAGCCGTCTATGCAGAGAAGCTTAAGTGAGCGAAGCCGGTATTGTTAAACCAAAGAAGAAGACAGTCTTGTGCTCGGTCCAAGTCCCAACTGTGCTATCTATCGCGCAATTCTTTAAACAAAAACTTTACAATTAATTGTATGATACATATTGGGGTCTTATTTCATTTCGAAAATTGGGGTCTTACTTCGTAAATAAATAAGCCCCCAAAAATTAGGGTAATTTTTCATTTTTGTTTGGAGGCGTTATTTCATTTTGTTGGAGATTTATTTAATTTTTTTTTTGGAATATGATATAAGGCCCCACATTTCAGGGGGTTATTTTATTATTTTTTGGGGTGTTATATTTTGGGGGATTAATGGAATAACCACCTTCTGAATCCTTAAGTGAATTAAGCCATGTCCGTCTGTCTGTTCATTTAAAACACGCTAACTTTCGAACAACTCAACAGAAAACTATGATTTCTGTGTCAAATTGTTCTAATGGGCAATTTAGTATATTGTTATCCATCGGTTTTGCGGAAAAAGTGTTAATGACCCAACATCTCTACAAAATTTATGATTTTGATGTTTTTAGTCTGCAGTAAATATTTAGAAGCAGAATTTGTATTTGGTTTTATTGTATTTCTGCGACCCGAAGTCTTTAAGCGACACGGTCACTTATGTAATAAAATTTAAAAATAACCAGATTTTTTCCGAAAAGGATTCAAGGGCTTAAAAGATAATAGGAAATGGAAATTTTAAATTATACTTGGAATTAGCCGCACACATATATCGCATGCCAATATTTATGTGATCAAGTTAAGAAAAGCCAATATTTATTTAAAATTATAAGGGAATGTTTTTATATGCAAAAAAAAAACTTAAGAAATATGCTAGAACAAAAGCTCAAAAAACCCACAAATATGGAAATTTCCATGAGAATGTCAACATCGACTTAAAAAATAAAAAACCTTGAATCTTTTTTTTAAATATGGTAGAAAGGAAAAAATAAATTTTTACTATGCAGAGGTACTTATAGCTTATTACAATTTTTTAAAAGCAAAATATAAAAGTTTCAACTGCCTTTCTCTTTGATTCATTTTAAGTACTTAACTACAATCAACAATTTTCCCTTTTCTGCCGATTACAGATACTGGTAACATTGGAATTATACTTTATTATTAAT
This sequence comes from Pollenia amentaria, assembly GCA_943735925.1. Lineage (NCBI taxonomy): Eukaryota > Metazoa > Arthropoda > Insecta > Diptera > Polleniidae > Pollenia > Pollenia amentaria. The sequence goes on from OX031008.1 coordinate 188,017,025, forward strand.
GTTACAACCACAATGAACTAGATCCATGAGGAAATACCAAATATCTAGTTCGATTAGCGGTATATTTTTTGTTTTGTTTTAGATTCTATTCTAATGTCACGTACGTGGTGAAAAAACATCATATATATATATATATATACATATATCATTTGTATTTGATCAGTCGTAGGTGTTTCAAAACCAAAATTCAAAGCAAGATATTTATTGCAAAAAAAATATTGATTGGAATTTTTTTCTAAATTGGATTAATAAAACGTTTTTAAGATTTTAAAAGTCGTCACGTACGATATTGTAAGTACTATAAATGCAATGATAAAAGATAAATGTATCATCTTATTATATTGGTATTTAGTTAAAATTCGGTCCAAACTTATTTTATTAAAATCTAAGTAATCTAACCAAATATTATTCGAATCGGTCCATATTTAACCATAGCGCCCATACAAATAATATTCCCGAAAAAAGCATGTAATGCCATAACTTCCTTATAAATATTGGCATTGACATAAAAATTGGCAACAAAGCCTTTATATTTACGATAGCTTCTATGTCGTGACAAAATATTGTTCTGGGGTCCAAAATTATCGATGTGTCCCACATAAACCCCCTTCTCTTAATCGGTTAGATGCAAACAAATCTAGTTTAGATGCCGAAATCTAAATAATATTTGGCACAAATAACTTTTATATAATTATTAATCTCATAGCATAATTCTTTTCTACTACTATGATTGACCATGGATCCTAAATAGGGTACATAATAACCGGGTAAATAATAACCAAAAATTTATTTGTTTTTCTAATATTTTTATTTTATACAATAACATGTTAAGAACCACTGTAAATTTATTGATTCTCAATTGTGATTTTAATATAACTCTCTTAATCTCATCTTCTCATTTTACGATATTAAGTAATTGAGATTTGATGTTAGGTGAGATTATTACTATTTGATATTATATTAATCTCATCAATATTTTATAATAATTTTGATCTCATTTGCATATTAAAATGAAATAAACAGTTAGTTTTCGTTAAGGTTTTTTATATACATTTTATATACGAATTGTACTTAACAATTGTAAAAACCTGTAAAACGTTCTATTGAGTTTTTGACAGTCAAGAAGACCACTGGTAATTTTGTCCGCGTTGTTTATAATAATAAATTTAATATTTCTTTAACAGAAACTTAGAGTTTTTCTTTATTACTATCATTTTTTATTTAATTGATTCCTTTGCGAATTCCTAAAACATATTTTTTGGTGCCGAAACCCGGGAGGGGATGTGCTAGAGTGTAATAATATTAAAGTGCTTTTTTTTGTTAATTTAATATTTAAATTTAGTGATTTCAAATTTAATATATAAAAATCTCAAATTATTTATTAATTTTGAATTTTCTGTTTAAATATGAAATTTTGGATTTAGTTCAGAAATTTAAAAATTGTGATTTGGTTTTAAGTCGATTTAAATTTATCAATAATTCCAAATTAAATAATTCACGATTAAGCACATTTCTTCCTTTTTTTTTATAAAAAAATAAAACTAAACGTTTTATAATTCTACAAACTCGTGTTAAAACTTAATAAATACGATGACAGATTTAAACAAGGTTATCGAGAAACAACGTGGTTACCTGGCGCAACTAACGAAGTTGCAATTACGGTTTTCGTCAAAACCCGATAAAACTCGTGGTTATCTCAATAGCATTCTTCAAGAAATTGATGCTTTAAATCTTCGTTTTAAAGAAAATCATGAAGAAATCGAAAATATTATCCGGGAAACTTCAATTAACGCAGACGACGTTCCATACATGCACGAGGAATGCTTCTATGCCTTTTCAGATTTCTTTCTGTGTTTTAAAGGTCAAATTATTGATGCTTTGCCTGAACGGCTAACATCTTCCCCTGCTTGTGCAAGTACATTTGCATTGCCTTCGGGTCATGGAGATACGTCTGTTAGCGTTGATACAAAATTACCCAAAATTTCTTTACCCAAATTCTCTGGGGAATATATGGAATGGATACCTTTCCAAGATATTTACAATACTCTTGTCCACCATAACCAATCCATTTCAAAGATACAAAAGTTTTATTACTTAAAAGGCACGCTTTCCGGCGAAGCTGCCAGTTTGATTAAGACCATATCTGCTACGGAAGCAAATTACGATTTGGCATGGTCTACATTACAATCAAGATATCACAATGAACGTATAATTGTGGATGCATTAACTAGGAGATTTTTAAACATCCAAAAATCGGATGGTACTATTCAATCTGTAAAAACGCTCCTTGATACAACTCAAGAGTGTATGAGCTCATTAAAAAATTTAGGGTTTGATACAACCACATGGTATCCACTTTTGATTACTATTATTACACAAAAGCTGGACTTGTCCACGCGAAAAGATTGGGAACAATCACTTAAGGCGTCAACGAAAGTTCCAACTCTCAAAGAAATGTACGATTTCCTTGAAAGTACTTTCAGAACTCTCGAATCTTTACATGAAGATATACCATCTTCCAACCAATCCACTCGTTTTCACAAGGCAAATAATTCAAAGCAAAAGAAAAATGTTTTTCATACAAATCAGATAACACAAAGGCAACATTCTTTGTGCTTACTCTGTAAGAAACCTCATGCGTTATATAAATGTTACAAATTTCTTGCTTTTTCTCCTAAATCTAAAGAAGATTTTGTGTCTAACAATGACATTTGTCGTAACTGCCTAACAAGTGGCCATCGTAATAATAACTGTACATCCACATACCGTTGTAACATATGCAAGGAAGCCCATCATACCACTTTGCATCAAGGCAATTCTGTCGCAAACGTAGGCTCACCTTCATTAAATTCTGACAATAACAACATCCCTAGCTCTTCTGGTTCTTCAAATACACAAGTTTCTTCCAATAATGTTCACTTATTTAGTAGCGTAGTACTCTCTACAATTCGGTTGATGGTAAAATCTGAAAATGGTAAATTTCCATTTAGGGCGCTTTTAGATCCAGGTTCCCAAGGTACATTGGTGACAGAAAGGGCTGCACAACTTTTACGTCTAAGACGACACAAATCTAATTGTACTGTACAGGGTGTAGGAGAGTCAAAAGTTGATAGCTGTAAATCTTGGGTAGTTCTTGATATTTGGTCAACGAATCATAAACCTGTACTTTCATGTGCAGCATTAGTTCTTCCTAAATTGACTAACTACACACCCAGCACTTCTGTTGGCAAAATGTCAATACCTAACGGTATAGGTGAATCATTAGCAGACCCAAATTTTGATCATTCTGACCAAATTGACATCATTCTTGGCTCAGACATTCTTAGTTCAGTAGCTATTCCTGGTAATTCATTTAAATTCAAAAATTTATTCTTTCAGGACACCCTATTTGGTTGGGTGTTCTCTGGCCCTACACCAAACCAATCATATTCAAATATTACTGTTCATATGGTTAACTTAGAGAATACATTAAAACTATTTTGGGAGCAAGAGGAAGTTGAGGTAAAAAGAGAGTACACTAATGAGGAATCTAGTTGTGAGCAATATTTTGTAAATACAACAAAACGTACTGGTAGTGGTCGATACGTTGTTAATTTACCGTTCAAATCTATTCTCAATGATAATTCGGTAATTAGCTTAGACAATAATCATATCAACGCTTTTAAAAGATTAATACAATTAGAGAAACGTTTTGATAATCAGCCTTTATTTTGTGAAAGATATAAAACTTTTATGCAAGAATATGAATCTCTTGGACATATGACAAGAGTAGGTAGTTATCCGGCAAACATTTATACGAATTCATATATTTTACCCCACCATGGAGTCTTAAAAGAAAATAGTACAACAACTAAATTGCGGGTTGTTTTTGATGGCAGTAGTCATCCAACTGGTCAAGCCTCACTTAATGAAAATCTCTGTTCCGGACCAGCCCTACAAAATGACTTGCCACAAATTATAAACAGGTGGAGACGTCATAAGATAGCTTTTTGTGCGGACATCGAAAAGATGTTCAGACAAATTGAAGTTTGTCAAGAACACCGACGTTTTCAGCAGATTTTATGGCGTTCTTGCCCTTCTAATGAAATTTCCATTTACGAACTAAATACCGTTACGTACGGGACAACGTCAGCCCCGTATTTATCTATAAGAGTTTTAAAACAACTCGCTCAAGATTATTCTTCTTCGTTTCCTATTGAATCCAAAATTCTAACATACGATTCGTATGTTGACGATATAATATCCGGATCTCACTCTTTAGATGATGCTATCTCTATTCAAAATAATTTATGCACTTTACTTAGAAACGGAGGTTTTAATCTAAGAAAATGGATTACAAACTCTCCAGAACTTTTGTTTCAAATACCTGAAGAATATAGGGAAAAGTCTGTTTCATTAAATTTTGACCATGATAACATGGTAAAGACGTTAGGAATCCAATGGATACCTGCATCTGATACTTTTTCATTTAAAGTAAATGTTGCACCTTTTGATAAGGTAACGAAACGTATAATATTATCTGAATCTGCTCAGCTGTTTGACCCCCTGGGGTGGCTAGCCCCGTCAACAATACTGGCTAAAATACTGTTCCAGAAACTATGGTTAGAAGGAGTGGATTGGGACGCTGAAGTGCCACAATACATAAAGGAAACATGGTTCAAATACAAAAGTACTTTGGAAAGTTTCGAGCTCATCAAAATACCGAGATGAATTAACTACGGCACTCAGTCCATGGTTGAACTGCATTGCTTTTGTGATGCATCAAATGACGCTTATGCTGCAGTGGTTTACATAAGGGTATGCTCTTTTGATAATTTTAATGTTAATATCTTACAGGCAAAAACCAAAGTTTCACCCGTAAAAACGGTAACTATCCCGAGGCTAGAACTTTGTGCAGCTGCGCTTTTGGTTAAACTGGCTCGAAAAGTTAGGGAATCCCTGGTAGATCTTTCAATTGAAAACGTTGTGTACTGGAGTGACAGCTCTACAGTGTTAAGCTGGATTAAAAAACATCCATCACGTTGGAGTGTATATGTTGCTAATCGAGTAGCAGATATACAACGACATTCAAATACCCTACAATGGAGATATGTGCCATCAGCACTTAACCCGGCAGACTGCGCTTCTAGAGGTATTTTACCAGAAGATCTCGTAAACAACAAAATATGGTGGCAAGGTCCTGAATTTTTGAAGAAACCCTCCTCATCTTGGCCTAAAAACATTCACAATTCCGAAACATCGCTGGAAGAGCGTAAATCAAAAATTGTCACAAACGTTTGTAGTGAATCAACATACCCAGAAATTGTGTATAGATTTTCATCATTTAATAAACTGCTACGGATTTGTACACTATGTTTACGATTTTACAACAACTGCAAGAAAAGTAAAGAACAAAGAGAGAAAGGTACACTGAGCACTATAGAAGTAAAAAACACTTTACATACACTCATAAAAATTACTCAGTTAATTGATTTTCAATTTGAACTCAAAAACATAAACTCAAAGGTGAGTGTAAAAAACAAACATATTTCAAAACTTATGCCTTTTTTGGATGAATTCGGAGTTTTGCGCGTTGGGGGACGATTACAAAACTCTAATTTACCATTCTCTACAAAACATCCTATTCTTCTTGGTAAAACAAATCCTATATCAAAATTGATTATCTTGGACTCCCACGAGAAAACGCTACATGGAGGTTTAACGTTGACTATGTCATATGTAAATCGTAATTTTTGGGTTATTTCAGGTAATCAAATAGCTAAAAGAATCATAAGTAATTGTATTCGATGCTTCAGATATAACGCCAAAACTTCACAGCAAATTATGGGAAATCTGCCATCGGTTCGAATTAATATGACCAGGCCCTTTAAACATAGCGGTGTGGATTTCGCTGGGCCAATATCTTTTAAAAATTCTACATTACGTTCAGCTGTTTTATCAAAAGGGTACATTTGTGTTTTTATTTGTATGGTAACAAAAGCTATACACTTAGAGGTGGTATCGGACCTTAGCACTAACGGCTTCTTGGCAGCTTTTCGTCGAGAGGTGCCTGTACAGATGTCTATTCAGACTGCGGAACCAACTTTGTGGGTGCTTCAAAAGAGTTGCAAGTCTTATTTCATAGAAGCCAAATGTCGTTGCCAGAAGAACTGCGAGAAAGCCTTTCGTGCTCCGGGACAAACTGGCATTTTATACCACCTGCCTCCCCCCATTTTGGAGGTTTGTGGGAGGCTGGTGTAAAATCAGTTAAATTTCATTTAAAGCGAATCATGTTGGATCGTGTATTAAGCTATGAAGAGCTTTCAACTTTATTATGCCAGATCGAGGGATGCTTAAACTCACGCCCACTCTGTCCACTTTCTACAGATCCTTCTGATAACGATGCACTTACGCCAGCCCACTTTTTGATTGGTGAGCCCACTGTTTGTCTACAAGAAGAAAATCTCCTTGAACAAAATGTCCGCCATTTAACACGCTGGAAAGCTATAGAAAAGATGAAACAAGCATTTTGGAAAAGGTGGTATTCAGAATACCTAAATCGCTTACAATCCCGTCCTAAATGGTTGAACCAACAACCCGATGTAAAGGTAGGAGATTTAGTCCTTATTAAGGATGAACGTTACGCACCAGGCCAATGGTGTCTTGGAAGAATTCAGGAAATCCATCCTGGTACGGATGGACGCGTACGAGTAGTATCGATTTTATCTAAACAAAAACTTTTAAAACGACCTATAACTAAAATTTGTTTACTCCCTACAGGTGACCCTCTTTCAACTCACGATGAGAAAAATACAAGTAAAAATTAATCATCAAAAGTAGGCTTACACATTTCGCTGTGAGTAGAAGCATAGCGGAGTCCATAGGACTCGACTAAATAACTTCCAACGGTATGCCTACCTTTCATCACCTGCTTTAAGAACAGTGGTTCTTGGGGCGGAGAATGTTGTAAATAATAACCAAAAATTTATTTGTTTTTCTAATATTTTTATTTTATACAATAACATGTTAAGAACCACTGTAAATTTATTGATTCTCAATTGTGATTTTAATATAACTCTCTTAATCTCATCTTCTCATTTTACGATATTAAGTAATTGAGATTTGATGTTAGGTGAGATTATTACTATTTGATATTATATTAATCTCATTGATATTTTATAATAATTTTGATCTCATTTGCATATTAAAATGAAATAAACAGTTAGTTTTCGTTAAGGTTTTTTATATACATTTTATATACGAATTGTACTTAACAATTGTAAAAACCTGTAAAAGGTTCTATTGAGTTTTTGACAGTCAAGAAGACCACTGGTAGTTTTGTCCGCGTTGTTTATAATAATAAATTTAATATTTCTTTAACAGAAACTTAGAGTTTTTTTTTATTACTATCATTTTTTATTTAATTGATTCCTTTGCGAATTCCTAAAACATATTTTTTGGTGCCGAAACCCGGGCACCAAATATTTCTTAATATTTAATATTTATTTAACAGAAACTTAGAGTTTTTTTTTTATTACTATAATTTTTCATTTAATTGATTCCTTTGCGAATTCCTATAACATATTTTTTGGTGCCGAAACCCGGGAGGGGATGTGCTAGAGTGTAATAATATTAAAGTGCTTTTTTTGTGAATCTAATATTTAAATTTAGTGATTTCAAATTTAATATATAAAAATCTCAAATTATTTATTGATTTTGAATTTTCTGTTTAAATATGAAATTTTGGATTTAGTTCAGAAATTTAAAAATTGTGATTTGGTTTTAAGTCGATTTAAATTTATCAATAATTCCAAATTGAATAATTCACGATTAAGCACATTTCTTCCTTTTTTTTTTATATAAAAATAAAACTAAACGTTTTATAATTCTACAAACTCGTGTTAAAACTTAATAAATACGATGACAGATTTAAACAAAGTTATCGAGAAACAACGTGGTTACCTGTCGCAACTAACGAAGTTGCAATTACGGTTTTCGTCAAAACCCGATAAAACTCGTGGTTATCTCAATAGCATTCTTCAAGAAATTGATGCTTTAAATCTTCGTTTTAAAGAAAATCATGAAGAAATCGAAAATATTATCCGGGAAACTTCAATTAACGCAGACGACGTTCCATACATGCACGAGGAATGCTTCTATGCCTTTTCAGATTTCTTTCTGTGTTTTAAAGGTCAAATTATTGATGCTTTGCCTGAACGGCTAACATCTTCCCCTGCTTGTGCAAGTACATTTGCATTGCCTTCGGGTCATGGAGATACGTCTGTTAGCGTTGATACAAAATTACCCAAAATTTCTTTACCCAAATTCTCTGGGGAATATATGGAATGGATACCTTTCCAAGATATTTACAATACTCTTGTCCACCATAACCAATCCATTTCAAAGATACAAAAGTTTTATTACTTAAAAGGCACGCTTTCCGGCGAAGCTGCCAGTTTGATTAAGACCATATCTGCTACGGAAGCAAATTACGATTTGGCATGGTCTACATTACAATCAAGATATCACAATGAACGTATAATTGTGGATGCATTAACTAGGAGATTTTTAAACATCCAAAAATCGGATGGTACTATTCAATCTGTAAAAACGCTCCTTGATACAACTCAAGAGTGTATGAGCTCATTAAAAAATTTAGGGTTTGATACAACCACATGGTATCCACTTTTGATTACTATTATTACACAAAAGCTGGACTTGTCCACGCGAAAAGATTGGGAACAATCACTTAAGGCGTCAACGAAAGTTCCAACTCTCAAAGAAATGTACGATTTCCTTGAAAGTACTTTCAGAACTCTCGAATCTTTACATGAAGATATACCATCTTCCAACCAATCCACTCGTTTTCACAAGGCAAATATGTAATTCAAAGCAAAAGAAAAATGTTTTTCATACAAATCAGATAACACAAAGGCAACATTCTTTTTGCTTACTCTGTAAGAAACCTCATGCGTTATATAAATGTTACAAATTTCTTGCTTTTTCTCCTAAATCTAAAGAAGATTTTGTGTCTAACAATGACATTTGTCGTAACTGCCTAACAAGTGGCCATCGTAATAATAACTGTACATCCACATACCGTTGTAACATATGCAAGGAAGCCCATCATACCACTTTGCATCAAGGCAATTCTGTCGCAAACGTAGGCTCACCTTCATTAAATTCTGACAATAACAACATCCCTAGCTCTTCTGGTTCTTCAAATACACAAGTTTCTTCCAATAATGTTCACTTATTTAGTAGCGTAGTACTCTCTACAATTCGGTTGATGGTAAAATCTGAAAATGGTAAATTTCCATTTAGGGCGCTTTTAGATCCAGGTTCCCAAGGTACATTGGTGACAGAAAGGGCTGCACAACTTTTACGTCTAAGACGACACAAATCTAATTGTACTGTACAGGGTGTAGGAGAGTCAAAAGTTGATAGCTGTAAATCTTGGGTAGTTCTTGATATTTGGTCAACGAATCATAAACCTGTACTTTCATGTGCAGCATTAGTTCTTCCTAAATTGACTAACTACACACCCAGCACTTCTGTTGGCAAAATGTCAATACCTAACGGTATAGGTGAATCATTAGCAGACCCAAATTTTGATCATTCTGACCAAATTGACATCATTCTTGGCTCAGACATTCTTAGTTCAGTAGCTATTCCTGGTAATTCATTTAAATTCAAAAATTTATTCTTTCAGGACACCCTATTTGGTTGGGTGTTCTCTGGCCCTACACCAAACCAATCATATTCAAATATTACTGTTCATATGGTTAACTTAGAGAATACATTAAAACTATTTTGGGAGCAAGAGGAAGTTGAGGTAAAAAGAGAGTACACTAATGAGGAATCTAGTTGTGAGCAATATTTTGTAAATACAACAAAACGTACTGGTAGTGGTCGATACGTTGTTAATTTACCGTTCAAATCTATTCTCAATGATAATTCGGTAATTAGCTTAGACAATAATCATATCAACGCTTTTAAAAGATTAATACAATTAGAGAAACGTTTTGATAATCAGCCTTTATTTTGTGAAAGATATAAAACTTTTATGCAAGAATATGAATCTCTTGGACATATGACAAGAGTAGGTAGTTATCCGGCAAACATTTATACGAATTCATATATTTTACCCCACCATGGAGTCTTAAAAGAAAATAGTACAACAACTAAATTGCGGGTTGTTTTTGATGGCAGTAGTCATCCAACTGGTCAAGCCTCACTTAATGAAAATCTCTGTTCCGGACCAGCCCTACAAAATGACTTGCCACAAATTATAAACAGGTGGAGACGTCATAAGATAGCTTTTTGTGCGGACATCGAAAAGATGTTCAGACAAATTGAAGTTTGTCAAGAACACCGACGTTTTCAGCAGATTTTATGGCGTTCTTGCCCTTCTAATGAAATTTCCATTTACGAACTAAATACCGTTACGTACGGGACAACGTCAGCCCCGTATTTATCTATAAGAGTTTTAAAACAACTCGCTCAAGATTATTCTTCTTCGTTTCCTATTGAATCCAAAATTCTAACATACGATTCGTATGTTGACGATATAATATCCGGATCTCACTCTTTAGATGATGCTATCTCTATTCAAAATAATTTATGCACTTTACTTAGAAACGGAGGTTTTAATCTAAGAAAATGGATTACAAACTCTCCAGAACTTTTGTTTCAAATACCTGAAGAATATAGGGAAAAGTCTGTTTCATTAAATTTTGACCATGATAACATGGTAAAGACGTTAGGAATCCAATGGATACCTGCATCTGATACTTTTTCATTTAAAGTAAATGTTGCACCTTTTGATAAGGTAACGAAACGTATAATATTATCTGAATCTGCTCAGCTGTTTGACCCCCTGGGGTGGCTAGCCCCGTCAACAATACTGGCTAAAATACTGTTCCAGAAACTATGGTTAGAAGGAGTGGATTGGGACGCTGAAGTGCCACAATACATAAAGGAAACATGGTTCAAATACAAAAGTACTTTGGAAAGTTTCGAGCTCATCAAAATACCGAGATGGATTAACTACGGCACTCAGTCCATGGTTGAACTGCATTGCTTTTGTGATGCATCAAATGACGCTTATGCTGCAGTGGTTTACATAAGGGTATGCTCTTTTGATAACTTTAATGTTAATATCTTACAGGCAAAAACCAAAGTTTCACCCGTAAAAACCGTAACTATCCCGAGGCTAGAACTTTGTGCAGCTGCGCTTTTGGTTAAACTGGCTCGAAAAGTTAGGGAATCCCTGGTAGATCTTTCAATTGAAAACGTTGTGTACTGGAGTGACAGCTCTACAGTGTTAAGCTGGATTAAAAAACATCCATCACGTTGGAGTGTATATGTTGCTAATCGAGTAGCAGATATACAACGACATTCAAATACCCTACAATGGAGATATGTGCCATCAGCACTTAACCCGGCAGACTGCGCTTCTAGAGGTATTTTACCAGAAGATCTCGTAAACAACAAAATATGGTGGCAAGGTCCTGAATTTTTGAAGAAACCCTCCTCATCTTGGCCTAAAAACATTCACAATTCCGAAACATCGCTGGAAGAGCGTAAATCAAAAATTGTCACAAACGTTTGTAGTGAATCAACATACCCAGAAATTGTGTATAGATTTTCATCATTTAATAAACTGCTACGGATTTGTACACTATGTTTACGATTTTACAACAACTGCAAGAAAAGTAAAGAACAAAGAGAGAAAGGTACACTGAGCACTATAGAAGTAAAAAACACTTTACATACACTCATAAAAATTACTCAGTTAATTGATTTTCAATTTGAACTCAAAAACATAAACTCAAAGGTGAGTGTAAAAAACAAACATATTTCAAAACTTATGCCTTTTTTGGATGAATTCGGAGTTTTGCGCGTTGGGGGACGATTACAAAACTCTAATTTACCATTCTCTACAAAACATCCTATTCTTCTTGGTAAAACAAATCCTATATCAAAATTGATTATCTTGGACTCCCACGAGAAAACGCTACATGGAGGTTTAACGTTGACTATGTCATATGTAAATCGTAATTTTTGGGTTATTTCAGGTAATCAAATAGCTAAAAGAATCATAAGTAATTGTATTCGATGCTTCAGATATAACGCCAAAACTTCACAGCAAATTATGGGAAATCTGCCATCGGTTCGAATTAATATGACCAGGCCCTTTAAACATAGCGGTGTGGATTTCGCTGGGCCAATATCTTTAAAAAATTCTACATTACGTTCAGCTGTTTTATCAAAAGGGTACATTTGTGTTTTTATTTGTATGGTAACAAAAGCTATACACTTAGAGGTGGTATCGGACCTTAGCACTAACGGCTTCTTGGCAGCTTTTCGTCGATTTGTGTCCCGCAGAGGTGCCTGTACAGATGTCTATTCAGACTGCGGAACCAACTTTGTGGGTGCTTCAAAAGAGTTGCAAGTCTTATTTCATAGAAGCCAAATGTCGTTGCCAGAAGAACTGCGAGAAAGCCTTTCGTGCTCCGGGACAAACTGGCATTTTATACCACCTGCCTCCCCCCATTTTGGAGGTTTGTGGGAGGCTGGTGTAAAATCAGTTAAATTTCATTTAAAGCGAATCATGTTGGATCGTGTATTAAGCTATGAAGAGCTTTCAACTTTATTATGCCAGATCGAGGGATGCTTAAACTCACGCCCACTCTGTCCACTTTCTACAGATCCTTCTGATAACGATGCACTTACGCCAGCCCACTTTTTGATTGGTGAGCCCACTGTTTGTCTACAAGAAGAAAATCTCCTTGAACAAAATGTCCGCCATTTAACACGCTGGAAAGCTATAGAAAAGATGAAACAAGCATTTTGGAAAAGGTGGTATTCAGAATACCTAAATCGCTTACAATCCCGTCCTAAATGGTTGAACCAACAACCCGATGTAAAGGTAGGAGATTTAGTCCTTATTAAGGATGAACGTTACGCACCAGGCCAATGGTGTCTTGGAAGAATTCAGGAAATCCATCCTGGTACGGATGGACGCGTACGAGTAGTATCGATTTTATTTAAACAAAAACTTTTAAAACGACCTATAACTAAAATTTGTTTACTCCCTACAGGTGACCCTCTTTCAACTCACGATGAGAAAAATACAAGTAAAAATTAATCATCAAAAGTAGGCTTACACATTTCGCTGTGAGTAGAAGCATAGCGGAGTCCATAGGACTCGACTAAATAACTTCCAATGGTATGCCTACCTTTCATCACCTGCTTTAAGAACAGTGGTTCTTGGGGCGGAGAATGTTGTAAATAATAACCAAAAATTTATTTGTTTTTCTAATATTTTTATTTTATACAATAACATGTTAAGAACCACTGTAAATTTATTGATTCTCAATTGTGATTTTAATATAACTCTCTTAATCTCATCTTCTCATTTTACGATATTAAGTAATTGAGATTTGATGTTAGGTGAGATTATTACTATTTGATATTATATTAATCTCATCAATATTTTATAATAATTTTGATCTCATTTGCATATTAAAATGAAATAAACAGTTAGTTTTCGTTAAGGTTTTTTATATACATTTTATATACGAATTGTACTTAACAATTGTAAAAACCTGTAAAACGTTCTATTGAGTTTTTGACAGTCAAGAAGACCACTGGTAGTTTTGTCCGCGTTGTTTATAATAATAAATTTAATATTTCTTTAACAGAAACTTAGAGTTTTTTTTTATTACTATCATTTTTTATTTAATTGATTCCTTTGCGAATTCCTAAAACAGTTTATTTTTAAAACATACACTTTCTTAATTGTTTGTCTAAAGTTTTTGTATACATATACGAGTATTTACAAAAAATATATATCGCATACCTAGCAAATACTATAAGAGAAAAATCTGTCGCGAAAAATATTACATTTTATTCATTATAAAATCATCCAAAAAAAAATTTTTTTTTCCGATTATAGATTATAAAAGAAAAATTTTTAAACTAATAAAAGAAAAACATTCACCACAAAATCACTTCAGTTTTATGTCACGTACGATATGCACCTATTTTGATCGATATTTTGGAGAACGAGGTTCCGAATGTTTTTTCAAATAAAGTACCATTTAAATGAAACCAATTGATAAAAATGGTTCCCAGTTACCCAGTTTATACTATTTTTGCCAAATGTTTATCTCTCTGAACGCGCACAAATGTCACGTACGATGACATGGAAATGCCCATATGCAAAGCAAACAAAAATAATTTGATTAGAGATAGATTTCCTTATATATTTTCATCCGCTGAATTGGAAAATCAAGGTTAATTTTTGTTTAGAACAGTTTTTGAGATATTGTAATTTTTTTAATTTTTTCGACCTTTTTTCACTTGACAAATCATATCTAGAGCTAGAAATGTCCTATTGGTTCGGTACCCAAATGCAAGGAGTTAAGATGACAAACAAATATGTATTTCTTTGGTAAAGCGGTTCAAAAGATATCGATGAAATAGGACACATTTTCAAAAAAATCATATTTTACAGTGATTCTTTAAAATCGTTAAAAACCGGCTGCTCTCTCTTCATGTACGTTAAGATGATACTATTACGTAAGAACTAATACCAACCTGAAGAAAATCGACCGAAAAATGTCAAAGTTATAAGCAAATGAGTGAATTAGTCCAAATCCCATATTTTCCGAACTCGGGATAAAGTAATCTTTTTATACTTACTTTAAGTACGAGCTGTACTCAAAAATTAAAGTACGAATAACACTAAAACGTACTCAAAACAATACTATATGGGATAACATTCGAAAATCAATCCCGGAATTTCTTAAAATAAGCATAACATTCTCAATCCAAGTAAAAAAAGATAATACCTAAAAGAAAACGAGAGTTTGAGTGCGTAAACAATCCAAATTATTTCTGTTACATGTGTGGCAATTTTGTCCCTCAACCAAAAAGACGTAGATTCACCGATTCATTACAACAGAATTATCTGCAATATTTTGGAATAGCACCTGCCACTTTTCATGAGCAATGGACACCAAATAATGTTTGTTTATCGTGCCATATAACTCTTGCCTTGTGGGCTTCTGGCTCATCACAGTAAGATAAAATTTATATATACAATTATACAATTGAATTAATAATAAAGTGCATTTTTATTCCAAATTAGACGATACATGGAATTCGGTGTACCGATGATATGAAGAGAGCCGCTCTGCCATTCGGTTGACTGTTACTTTTGACTGAGCAAATCCACTGGTTTTGGAAAGAGTGCCAAATGGGTTTATGCGACAGTAGCATCCGTTTCGCTTCCAGTTCCACATTCGAGTGAATTTCCTCATCCTAACTGCCCCCATTAAGCGATTCAACCTTTCGAATCATCACAAAAGACAGACACAATCAGTGCTAATAAATTTCAACAGGAGTCGCAATTGCAACATTTTACGCAGCCTGATCAGAATGATTTGGTGAGAGATCTCGAGCTGTCAACGGAAAAAGCGGAATTGCTTGCATCTCGCCTGAAGCAACGGAACTGTTTGGATCCGGGAATAAATGGAACATTTTAAAGAAAGCGTGAAAACCCTTACGCACAACTTTTTAAATATGAAAACGACATATGCTACTGCAACGATATTCCTGCATTGTTTGAGCAGCTCGGAGAGCCTAATGATCCAAATGACTGGCGCTTGTTCATTGACGGTAGTAAGGAGAGTTTGAAAGAAGTCCTACTGCATATTGGAAATAAAAAAACATTCTATCCCCATCGCTCATGCCATTAACACTAAAGAATCATACACCACAATGGAAAGTTTGCTAAAATACATTTAATATATCACAACTAGAAAATTTGTTCCGATCTCAAAGTCGCCGGCATGTTGTGTGGAAGCAGGGTGGATATACAAAATACTGCTGCTTTATTTGCCTCTGTGATAGTCGTGCTCGTGAACATCATTAAAGAAGTAAACACTGGCCAGAAAGAGAGAACGTCACAGTGCGCAAAGACAATATTAAATACGCGCCTCTTTTTAAAAAAGAAAATATAATCCTTTCAGCGTTGCACATTAAACTTGGCCTCATTAGACAAGGAAGGCCAAGTATTTTCCTATTTGAAAACCCTTTTCCCGCAGATTTCTTCCGCAAAAATCAAGGATGGCGTCTTCAATGGTCGACACATAAAGAAATTGCTGAAAAGAACAGATTATCCAAAATATTTAGCACCCGTTGAAAACGAGGCCTGGAATTCATTTCAGCGGGTTGTTACCAATTTTCTTGGGAACAATAAAAAGCCTTAACTACGAGGGAATTATTACCGATTTGCTGAAGAACTACAACAAGATGGGTACGAAATGCCATTATTTAATTTGTTTTATATTGTATTGTTTCTAACATTTTCTTTATTTCTTACAGATGCAAATATGTCTCTAAAAATCAACTTCTTACATTCGCATTTGAATTTTTTTCCGGGAATCTTGGTGACGTAAGTGAACAACACGGCGAGAGATTCAAACCAACAAATTAAGACCATTAAGCGGCGCTATCAATGATTTTGGGATGCCAATTTTTGAATTCCGGTAATTTATATCAGGTCAGCTTAAAGCATGACGATTTTAAATCACTTAAAGTTTTTTTTAGGGATGTAACGATACGCTTTTTATCGGTACAATAGCGATACTCAGAGAGAAATATCGGCGATACCGATACGAATATTAAATTAAAATTTAAGGTAAAATTAGAAATACTCAAGCAGAGTAATTTTTCATTATACAAAATTATAGTGTAAGATATTATTATATTTAACATTAATCCAAATTTTTATTTGTTGATCAGGGTAAAGTTTATTGAATTAAATTTTCATTATTTTATTTTTTAAGAATAAAAGAATTTTACAACATGAAATGAATTTAAATTTGTGTATCAGTTTTCATTATTGACTGACTGACTGGATCGAACCCACGTTTACGGACATGTCGATTTGACATGTTTAAATAGTAACCGCACTATCTCGTCAGAAATCTTCGCCGTTTAACCCTCACCGCCATTGACGATGGCTGGCAGTTAATAGTCAAGAATCAATCTTAAGCCAAATGTTACTTTCACCTTTTTGTTGGATCGAAGTTTGTTGTGAATGACTATCATTTTAATTGACTTACATGTTCTTCCCTACTTCTGTTTTTCATACCATATGTCAAGAACTCTTCTTGAAGTGCAAAGTAATTTTTGTTGTTTTTATGTTTTTATTCTCTTTTTTCTGTCTTCGTTTTTCTCGTTGACCTTTTTCAGCACAAATGGAAGGACAAATGTAAATATAGACGTTGTGCATAAGCTGTTTAACAATAAATAGAATTGTGGTCATTTTAATAAACTGTTAATGATTTTTAATCCAAATTTTTATTTTTTATAAAATATTTCTGAGGAAATAGTGTGTTTACTATTGAGCCGCTCTACGTCTCTAGACAAATTAGAAGACCTTAAGTATCTCTAGACTTCATTTTTATTTGAAACACAGCTCATTCTTCTCCAAACTGTCTTATAAGATTTTAACAAGCGCTTGATTTGTCAGTTATTATAACTATTCAGACTACTTACTAGGTATATTTACCGTGTCTTCGGTACTTTCGGATTGTAGAGTTAACATGACTCAATAACACGTTTTTCGATCTATTGTCTTTGAGATTTTCTAGCTTTGTATCGAAGGTCAAGAACTGTAAAAAAACAACCGATTTCATTATTCTCTAGTCCCTCAAATCTTTCATTCAGAGCTAATGCTTCGTAAGTCGCCAATTTTTGGGATTCTGAACTGCTCTGCATCTCAGGTTATTCATTCATTGTATTTTCTAATAATATTCAATGACTGTTAACAAGTAACCCAAAATTTGTAGCAAAATTATTATTATTCCCACAAAAATCAATAAAAATTATCAGAAAAATCTTAAAACGTACAATTACATACAAGATATATCAGTTAGGGAATATTTCACTACTATGGTGCAAAGAAAAATGGCTAACGCTGCAGGTATATACCAAGCATTCCTTGCGTTGATGCGTTAATGCATTTGTGCAAAATGCAGAAGTGTAAAATTGTATTGACTAGTAACAGATTAAACGCGTAGAATATATTATCCAAAGCATGAAATAGGATTACCTTCTACTTTAGCATGCGTCTTGAACGCGTATTGTGTACTTCCAGCTTTAGAATTAAAAGAAACAATTTATTATTCTGTTTATGCTCTTTTATGCTCTGCCTAAAAATGTGCTATTGCTATAAGTTGATATGCAAAAATAAGTATTTAAAATTTAATTTTTTGTTCAAAAAAACTCTAAAAAAAAGTATTGTCGTATTTCCGGGAAAATATTATCGGCAAACGGGAAATATTGCCGATATATCAGTATCGGTATTTGTTACTTCCCTAGTTTTTTCAAGCAGTTTTCTTTGAAATTTATAACAAAATTATCACATACACTTTAAATGATTTGTTCTTTATTTGTTTTTGCAATAAAATCAATTATTTTAGACAGAAAAACCTTAAAATTTACAAATTTAGGAAGACGCTACGTTTTTTTCAGACGCTGTTTTAGTTTTGTTTACATTCTTCGTGATTTACTTTATCTTTTTAGTAATCACCTGATATTGTTCATCAAAAAAAAAAAAAAAACTGCTGCGATTGCCAGAACAAAATAGTTTCAAAGTCGTGTGTCAGATGAGTAATTTATTAATTTAAATTAATAATTAAAAATAAAAATTTAATTAATTTGTGTATAAAAAAACCAAAAGTAGGCAATAATTATTAAATTTGATTGGTTAAATTTTAAAAAATAAATGAAAAATGCAACAATAAGTACTTAAAAGGAAGCGCACAGAACAACGAAAATCACTACTTAAAATTAAACACCTAGTGATTTTCAGACCACAAAAATATTCGTCCCATGAATTAAATATAGTTCGCGTTTTTAAATCACCGTGATTTCAGAACACACCTGAATGCTTTAAAAATACCAAGCGGGAAAAAGAAGGAGTACTGATGCCGTCTAGAAGGCCTCTGCACTCCTTCTTTTGGATGTACAAAGACTTCTCGCTACATTTCATACTCATATCTTTTTTACACACGTTGTCATTGCGGGGTAGGCTTTCAGCTCTCGCTTCTTTGGCATGTACATAAGAATGACAACTTAAAAAAAAAAATAATTCTTTTTGTTTTGCTTTGGCAAAAAACAAAACAAGTTACTCGTTCTCTTCTCATAAAACCGAGTGAGGAAGGTGTATCTTATCTTTTATACAAAAGAGGCTTCTTTGAGGCCTTCTTTAACAGTTAGATCAGAATGGCAATTGAATCAAAAAAATATCTAAGCAGGCCTTCAATAAGGCTTCAGGTCTTAAGGTCTGAAGAAGTAAGAAGGTCTTCTGAGTTTTCCCGCTGGGTATGTATTTAGCATGCGTATACTTGTTTAAATAAAATATTAATCATACGCCATCCTTTTATTGCACACATATTGTGTGAATACATTAGTGAAGCCAATCAGGACTGGGTTTCGCAAATCCCGCAATTCTCGATTTAAAAAAATCAAAAATTATAAGATAAATGCTTTTTATAGATATTTATTAAAAAATAAAAGCGTCTTTGAAAGAGGCTTACAAACCAAAGTTTTGTAATTCATTGAATATTAAAATGTTAAATATAATCATTAATCGATTACAAAAATTTTTAAAAATTTTAAATTGTGTTTTTTTAATCATTAATGATTAATTTAATTAAAATGAAAAACATGATAAAAAAAAATCAACGTACGATTTCCAATATTCCCAGCAAACACAAAAATTGATATCGAATAAATTACTTAAAATCAAATTTCAAACGTAAGAGAGGTTATTGGTAATTGCTACGAATAACTTTTGCAATAAAAAAGAACTTTTTTAAATTCCCTACTATACATATATTATTTATATTATTTAATAAACATGATCCATTTCGAAGTTCCCTACTTTTTTAAAGAATAAAATACAGAAAATTCAAATTTAATGGGGAATGTTTATTTTCATTTGAAAGAACATTATTTGGCATTTTTTTTTTTAAATCTTCAAATCTATCTATCAAATATTGGCCGCTGCTACGTCGCGTGATGTTTTCCTCCAAGGTCTGAATCGAAGCGGGCTTGTCCACATAAACTTTAGACTTTACTTATCCCCACAGGAAAAAGTCAAACGGTGTGATATCACACTCTTGGTGGCCAATCGACCGGCCAAAAACGTGAAATTATGTGCTCACCGAAGTGTTCTCTCAATAAATCCATTGATTGATGCGATGTGTGAAAAGTGACCCCGTCTTGCTGAAACCAAACGTCGCCGAGATCACGAGCTTCAATTTCAGGCATTAAATAGTCGGTTATCATGGCACGATAACGGTCGCCATTGACGGTTACGTTCGCACCGGCATCATTTTAAAAGAAATATGGACCAATGATTCCACCGGCCAACAAACCACACCAAACCGTTGTTTTTTGGATGAAGTGGCAGTTCTTGAATATCTTTAGATTGCTCTTCGTCCCAAATGCGGCAATTTTGTTTATTTACAAACCCATTGAGCCAGAAATGCGCCTCTTCGTGAACAAAATTAGCCTCGAAAACGTCGGATATTCTTGGAACTTTTCAAGAGCACATAGAGTGAAGCGATGTCGCTTGGGAAGGTCGTGCGGCTTCAGTTGTTGCACAAGCTGTATTTTGTACACTTTCAATATGAGATCTCGACGTAAAATGCGCCAAGTCATTCCATACGTCAGTCCCAGTTGCTGCGAACGGCGCCGAATTGACTCTCCACGGTCTTCGTGTACATTCTCAGCTACGGCCGCTATATTTTCTTCACATCGTGCTGGACGTGGTCTATTCGGTCGAATATTATCCAATAATGAATGCTGGGTCTCAAAATGGGTGGTGGTGTTGCGAATAGTACGCTCATGATGCCGATTATGTTGACCATAAGTTGAGCGAAGTGCACGAAACACATTCCTCACAGAACGTGAATTTTTGTAATAAAATTGAACGATTTGTAAACGTTGTGCAGGCGTAAGTAAGTCTTTCCATTATGAAATGCCAAACAATACTAAACAAAAATAACCTGAAAGCATGACACGACTCACACGTAGTCTGTCAAATATATTTTATTGGGAAAATTATAGAAATATTCGGAAACGTAGTTTTATTCCACTTACAAAAAGAATATTAACCTTATTAGTAAATACTCCTTAGTAATATATTTAAGGTTTCAAGCACTTAATTGGAGAGCATTCAAGCTACGAAAGAAATTTCGGTTGGATGCTTTTGTATTAAAAAAATATTTATATTACCATACTTTTAGTGTGTAAACGAGAACCTCTTATAATGAAAAAAATATCATATTTTAAGTACAACATACAAACAAAATTTACAATATTTAAAAATTTAAAGCTTAATCTTGTTTTCCCTATATACTTGTTGTTATGAAATCTTTGTTTTCTTTTTTTTTTTAATTGGTTGCGGGCTTTTTTATCAATTTTTCTTTTACATTCCATCAACTAACAAAAATTAAAAACTTCCTTACATGTTTTATTTAATTAAAACATTTTTTTCATTAAGGAAAATAACAAACTCAAGAGAAAATCTTGATGTGTATTTCTCTACTGTTTTTGCCTCTTTCTGGTTTTCATATTTTTGTTTTTAATTTAAAATAATTGCTCATTTGAAATGTAACATTCCTTTTACTTAAGCAATTTACAATTTATTTCTTTAACAAAAATAACTGGCTGTTTGGTTGTGTGCTAAAAGATTTTCAAATAAAACATAATTTTATATTAAAAACATATTAAGTGTGAGGAGTAGTGTTTTTCTTAAGGGGTTTTCCCAGACAAAAATTCAGGAACTCCGAAAATTTTCCGGGATAAAAACCAGAGAAATTTGTGCGGGAATTCCCTGGATTTTTTATTTAACTATGGCAACTTTACTGCTGATATAATTGTAAATTAGTTATGTCAAGAAAAAGAGGCAATGTTTAATATTTGTTGCTCTGAAATTTCGAACTAGCTAAAAAGAGGAGTTAAAATCTACACAATATAAAATTGTTTTAAAATCCCAGATTTATTTTATAAGGACGAAAAGAGTTGTTCCCACTTGTTTCAAGAAATTTCGTTATATGCAGAACAGCTCCATAAAAGATTTGTTTGATTCGTTTTTGAAAATGCAGAATTTCTGTAAGAGATGAAGACAAATGTGCAAAATTAACATTTCAGGTAATTTTGAATGCAGCAGTTATGAGGGCGAATTAATAAGTCCGTGACTTTTTGAATGAAACAGTTTTTTAAACAAAAAAAATTTATTTTTCAACATAATCTCCTTTTAGCTCAATACACTTAGTCCAACGTTTCTCCAATTTGTGTATCCCTTCCAAAAAAAAAAGATTTTTCGTTAAGGCTAAATCTCTTTCCATCGAGCCATTTCTTTAGGTTCGGAAATAGTCACTGGGGGCTAAGTCCGGAGAATATGGCAGATAAGGTACCAATTCGTAGCTCAATTCATGTAATTTTGCCATTAAGACTGCACACTTATGCACCCGTGCATTATCTTGCTGAAAAAGAACTTTTTTCTTGGCCATATGGGGTTGTTTTTTTTAATCCTCGTTTTTATAAAAATCCACGAGGTTGTATGCTTTGGATAGCTGTTAAACGCAAAGTAAATGACGAAACTTGCTCAAAACTTGACAGTAGTCTATTAACAGGTGGTACTTGATGGGAGAAGTGTTGCATTTCATGTAACTACGAGGGAAGTTCGAAAAGTTACGGACTTATTAAAAAAAATGGTAATTCGATTCCAAAAAATTATTTTGCTTATCAATATTAGAAGTTTTTGAAGGAGTGGTGATGAAGCTGAAAGTACCCAGAGATTATATAATATAATTTTCCTTTGAGACAAACATCCGTAGAAAGAGACAGGTGTTTAGATAAATATAAGAAATAGTCTATCAAACGATTCTGTAAATGCTTATTCTGTACTAAAATTATATTTTCAAAAAAATATTTTGAAATTTTTAGTTTTAATAAATAATATATTTTGGTTGTATGTCAATGCTTTGTTCTTTGTATTTAAACCCCTAAACATTTTTTTTACCAAAGTTTAATGCATTTACAGACCTATCAAATAGATCCTGTTTTTGTTATTTGTTCAAATAATTCAAATTACATTTTGTACCGGTTTAAAATAAGCGAGAATTCTTAGGAAATTTAAAATAAAAACCCGCTCTCCCAGGAAATGAAAAAGTCCGGAAAAAGCAAAACTCTAGTAGGTACGTATGTATGGTTATGTGTGTGTATGTAAGTGTATTATTCTTTGTGGTCTAAAGATACACATAAACAAATTTATATATACATCAGCATTAGTATGTAAAATAAAGTACTTTTGTGTTATGTTAAGACATTTTTTATATGTACTCGTATATGTAAATTTAAAATGTCGTACATAATTTTATTGCAAAGAAAGGATATTATAAGGATAAAAAGTAAAATAATATTGACTGAAAAAAGAAACAAATGAATATAAAAGTTTTTATGTTTGTTTTTATTTTCTTTTGAATGTGTTTTTATTACAAAGAGAATTTTATATTTAATTTTGTGCTAGTAAAAATAATGGCAGAATCGAATCACAAAATAATTTTTCGTTAAAATGTAATTTTTAGATAAAAAAAAAATATAAGAAAGGTACCAGTTATTTTATAAATTTACATTTTAACAAAAGTTTTTATCAGGACTATTCTGAAAATCACTTTAACTAAAATTACGTGATTGAAAATCGTATGTGTCCTTTAAAATCACACATGTGATGTGGTGGTGTTCTGTTTTTATTTTTTGATTTGATTTTCATTACCGAAAAACACAAAAACGGTGCGATTTCGGAACTTCATAAAATCACACGTGTGATTTTAAAAGCACGTGATTTTTAGAACAGGCCTGTATGTGAAAGTATTTTTACTTAAGTAATTTTTTTGTTTAAAAGAACGTAATTATATTACAAAAGTCCTATTTTATTTAAAAGTAGCTTTTCATAAAAGTACCTTTTTACAAAAGTACCTTTCTATAAAAGTACCTTTATACAAAATTACCTTTCTACAAAAAGAAAATTTATACAAAACTACCTTTTTACAAAAGTACCTTTTTACAAAAGTAGCTTTTTACAAAGGTACCTTTTTACAACAATACATTTTTAAAAAAGTACCTTACTACAAAGGTACCTTCTTACAAGAGTTCTTTTTTTTAAATTTACTTCTTCTATAAAAGGACCTCTCTAACAATAAGTTACTTACTTTTTAATCGAAATAAAAACTTTGGTTTTCTTACAAAAGAACCTTTTTAAACCAAAAAAAATTTAGTACAAAATTTACAGTTTCCTTTGAGTTCAACATTTATATTTTGTTACTCTTTATACAAACGAATTATTTCGTATCAAAGTACATTTCCGTACAAAAATATGTTTTTTGTTTGATTTAAAGATGGATGGCTATTTATTTAAAATGTACTTTTGTACCAAAAGAATATACAGCTGCCGTATTATTCAAATTCTTAAAAAGAAATCCAGATATAGACCCAAATGTGAAATGACCTCCACCAAAAAATGTTTATTATTTCTGTTACAAAAACTAAAATAATTTTTTGGCAAAATGGACCTATTGTCAATAAATTTTACACAAATTCGTTTTATATGATAAGAAACCAAAAGCAAAATGTTGCAAAAATCGGTCCATAATTTACCCCAGGCCCCATATAAATTCCTTATAAACACTTTAAAGCGCCTAAACCAATTAAGAAAAATTTATTTTGTAATAGTTTTATATAATTAAACATCACACCAAATCACACGTGATGATTCGGTTTTATTTTTCCATAAGCCCAACTTCCAAAAAGCACTATGAAAAGCCTAAAACACTTTAAAATTATATAGCGTTATTAAAATTTGATCCAAATTGTATTTTAATGCCAGAAATTACTGAACCGAATTTTGTGATGATCGGTCCATAGTTTACCAAGGGTCCAATAAAAAACCAAAAGAAATTATGATTTTGTATTGAAATAACTTTCTATTAAATTGATAACGATTAAAAATAAAATCATAAAACTATTTGATGATCTGTCTGTAGGTCCCATATGGTTTTTTTGTATAATTCCCAGAAAATTTGTGCGAGAATTCCAGGTTTTTTTCTATTTAATTATGGCAACTGCATAAAGGGCTTTCTTAATTAGATTCTGAATATGTAGTAAATACTAAATACATATCGCTCATTTCGTGCAAGACCGTCACAACTCAAAATTTGAAACTTTACAGGAGAGCCTTTTTAAGATTCCAACCTATTATTATTTATTTTATTATTTATTTTATATACAGTTATAAAATTAAATGTTTCTTTTTTGCTACAAAGAAAACCACATGTACAAGAGGAATGCCAAACACAAACTCAAATGTGACCTTGTTGAAGTTAATTGCTTAAGTTTGTTACGAAAGGTCATAGCGTTACAAGCATCTGTATTACCGTTATTTTTTCGATAATTTCGATAATAATTCCAGGTTTTTTTCTATTTAATTATGGCAACTGCATAAAGGGCTTTCTTAATTAGATTCTGAATATGTAGTAAATACTAAATACATATCGCTCATTTCGTGCAAGACCGTCACAACTCAAAATTTGAAACTTTACAGGAGAGCCTTTTTAAGATTCCAACCTATTATTATTTATTTTATTATTTATTTTATATACAGTTATAAAATTAAATGTTTCTTTTTTGCTACAAAGAAAACCACATGTACAAGAGGAATGCCAAACACAAACTCAAATGTGACCTTGTTGAAGTTAATTGCTTAAGTTTGTTACGAAAGGTCATAGCGTTACAAGCATCTGTATTACCGTTATTTTTTCGATAATTCTCTCCGTTCTTAAATCAATTTGTAGAGATTTAAGAGAAGAACATTTCTGCATTACTAACTCGAAAATGCCAAATTTTGAGTTGTGACGGTCTTGCACGAAATGAGCGATATGTAAAAGATGTTGACAAAATCTAAAAATTTATATATGATTCGAATTAAAGAATATAATTTGCTTTAAAGACGGAATAATAAGATCTCGAAGCAAGTGGTACAAATGTGAAAAGTGAAAGTGCTTCTTTGATTAAAAGGCCAACATCTGCAGAAAGTGAAACTTAATGTCATTAACACGACTCTTTTGAAATAAAATTTTAAATAGGCTGGCAAACGATTCTAATATTGCTTACTATGTACTTAAATCCTATTTTCAAAGAAATATTTTAATTTTGATTAAATAATTTAACTTTTTTGATTTTATGTCAATGCTGTTGGCTTTGCGTTAAATAACGTTTGATGCATTTATAAATATATGTAATAGATCTAAAGAATCGTAATTTGTTTTTTGTTTAAATAAAATAGCAATATTTTGCGTCGTTTCGTATTGGAAAGAAATGCTCGGGTTTCCCCGGGAAATTTAAGTTCCCGCTTTCCCGCTAAACGAAAAAATCCGGGAAAAGAAAAGGGTACGCTCGGAATAGATTTTAATACGCCTTTAATCGCCACGCATTATAATATTATGGATCAGGTTAAAGATTAGTTTTTAGTTAATAGATTCCATATAAATCGTCCAGATATATTCGAGGTTTTGGTAAAGGGTATCAAGTATTTGACACAGTCTTAAAGAGCACTTTTATTTCTTTTCCGCTGATTTAACCCTAGCATTCTCGGTAGCTTTTTACCACTAAGCTCTTCTTTTGGTCTGGCCAGACCACAATTATTACAGCTAAAGACCCCAATTAAATAAGAAGTAAATAAATATAGTTTTTATTGAACGTATGCTAATTACTTTAGATTGTACAAATTTATCATACAATTCTATTATTTCATTATGTTATTCCATATGCAAGTCATCGCAAACGAAGTCTTTAATTTTGCACATTGATATTTCGCATCTACCACAGCTGAAACAAGTTTTGCGTTAGGTTTTTATAGCTAGATTAAACTAAGCGCATAATGGGCCGTAGTTTTCTGATTTGATTCAAACTTAATTCATTCGATTTAGAAAATATCATTTCTAGAATTCACGTTTCTGTTTTTTTAGTATGTTGTCCTATTTGAAATATTTTACAAGGAAAAAAAATTTGGTCTGGCTAGACCAAGAGGGCCATTTCATAGACTTTTGCATAAAAATGGAGCAAGCCCAAGGGTAATTTTATAAAAAATCAATGGATAGTTTCTTCATATTATATTCGGTTTTTAAATTTCAAAAATATTTTTACAGACAAAATTTTCAATAAAACAACAAAATTGTCAGCTATGAAATATAAAAAAAATTATACACAAGGCGAATTCATTTGCATAAATTCGCCTTGATTATCCACAGCAAACAAAAATTATTCTATTTGAATTTTATAAACTTATTTAATTTCCTATCCTAATTCTATTGCTTTTAGGAAATATTTTTAGAAAACCTTAAGAAATTATAACTCGATTCAAGTAAATAAATTTTAAAGCAATACTTACTCGATTCAAATATTGTAATGTTCTTTTCTTAAACAACAGAAATCTTGTAACAAGGACCTTTTTCTTCAAAATAATAAGAAGTAACTAGATTCAAGTTAATAAACTTAAAGTATTCTTATAACGGAAAAAAATACTAACTCAATTCAAATACTTATTTGGTCTTTTAAATTAAGTAACTATACTCAAGAGAAAATCAAACCATCCGCACTTATATCAATCCAAAGCGGTATCAATAGTACGGTAAGTATGGATTTTTTTTGAATCAAGTACAGAAAGATTGATTCATGTACGGATTATTCAAGTGGCAAATACTTAACTTTCATTTATAATTAACTTAATATAAACTAAATTGGAACTTTGTTTTGCTTTTTAAACATGAAAACATAAAAACGTGTAGCATTAGTTACTTATAGAAAACTTAATATGAATTAAGAAACTTTTGATTATTATGCTTGACATGTCGTTTTCTTGAGTATTTTCTGAAAACATTTCAAAAATTCCTAGCAATTACTTATTGATGCAAGACATTTGATAATATTTAAAAATCAAGCAAACCAGATTAATATTAAATAAATGCAGCTTGAACTCAGAAGTGTCTTTCTTTTTCTTAATTAAAACTAGCTACTTTGTATCTTATGTTTTAAGAAATGTTTGATTATATACCAAAAACGTGGATTTTTTGACCATGAGAAAATGGTTCTTTATTTAAAAAAATTTTAACAAATACGAACAAAATAAGTTAAAATCCAAAAATTATTTTTGGATTTTCTTGTTTTAAGAAATGAAATTTATTACTTTAGAAAATAAACTTCTTTCCGAAGAAGGAATAACGAAATTATCTTCTCCTTATTCAGTATCTTGATTTTTTTCAAATGGACCTACTAACACTTTTTAATGGAAACATTTAAAGATAACAATTGCTATGGCACCCAAATTATATGGAGTTCCAAAAATCCATAAGGAAACATTTCCATTTAGACCACTTTGTGTCTTAAGGGTGTCAGGTAGCAGAATTATATTTTCAAGCTTAAATAAAAAACGTAAAAGCGACTGATCACTTTTTGGGGGAAATTTTCGCAGAAAATTCATCGAAGCTCTGGCTGTGTACGCACTCGCCCCATCCTGTTTAAACCACGTGTGTGAAGATTTCGATGGATGAGATCGTAGGTTTGGCAAAAAGAATTCCGTAATCATGCGTCGATAATTTTCACCGTTAACATTCGTAGACTGGCCTCGAGAACTTTAAAAAAAAATAATGGATCAATTTTCTCATGCGTGGATAAGGCAGACCAAACAGTTACCCTGGGTCAGTGCAATGGTTTTTGATGTTTTAATCGAGGGTTGCGGGTACTTGGAGATCAGTAACGCCAGTTTTGCTTGTTGACGTGGCCGTTTAAGTGAAAATTAGCCTCGTTGCTCCAAAAAATGGGATTTATAGTGCGATAACGCTGATTTTCACATAACTGCTTTTAACCATTTCAATATTTTCGGTAGTCTTTGAAGATCGACTGGGCCCTGGCCGTGGGACATTCATAGCCAAAGCTGTTGCGCAGAATCTCTGCACCCACGAGCGAACTAAATTTATACTCGGTCCATCACGTATTCGCCGAATGCCGAACCTTGAAGAAAATTGTCGACGAGCAATAACGTAAGAATAATTACTCTTAAAAATTGTCTCCACAGCGAACGCGCGTTGCTCACTCGACTTCTTCGACATCGTGACTGGCAAATCCGCACAATCCATAATTCCAACGGCACCACCCTCCCTCCGCACCGTTTATTACTTTTTGAAATAATAGTATTTAAAAATATAATTTGCCACCAGACAGCCTGATAATGTAAAGAAATCATTACAATTTAACAATTTAATTTAGGAATAAAAAATCAAGATACAGAACGAGGAGATGTTTTTTTCTGTGTATAATATATTATTAGTTTTCATAATTGATAATTTTGTTTCTTTATTGAACATGTTGTTTTTAAAAATATTTTTTAAAATTTAAAAACGAAATATTCCTGAAGAAGCTATCCATTGAGATATTGGGTTAATTATATTTAATTTTTTTTTATAAAATTGACCTTGGACTTAAAAATTTATTAAGTAGACCAAATATTAAAAAGGTCGAAGAAATTAAACTCAATAATTACAAAGAAAAATGTGTTTTATCAACTAAAAAATGGTTTAAGATGTTTTAAAATTTAATTAATTGGATAATTTTTTTTTTTTTTTTTTTGCAGTATTTATTTATTGAATCTTCATATATTAAATATGAACTAACAATAATTAACCAAATCTTATCCTAATATTTACTTAATGTCCTGCCAGTGCCAGACAAAAAGATTTAGTCATCACGGTTTCTGTTCACATATGTAGGTGTTTATCGCTCATCTGATTGGGTGAGTGCTGCAGTGTCTCTTCTCCTTAATCAAGTGTGGCCGCCATAATTTAAAATATTTCGAGCTAAGGGATTTGGGTGCAGTTCCAGCCTTTTTAAATATTTTACTGCATATTTCGTTATCATAGTTTTTACCAATGGCACATTGAGATCCTTGTGGATATTTGAGTTTTTGACATACCAGGGAGCGGCTGTTATTATTCGAAGAAGTTTATTTTGGCGCCTTTGAATTTTTGCGATATTAGAAGCCGAGGCAGTGCCCCATAACTGAATACCGTAGCACCAAATTGGCTTTAAGATAGAGTTGTAAAGTAGAAGTTTGCAATCGAGACTAAGAACAGAATTTCTTCCAATGAGCCAATTAATTTGAATTGCTTTTAGTTTCATTTGAGTTAATTTTGCTTCTATGTGCCATTTCCACGTTAAACGCCGATCTAGATGTATACCGAGGTATTTTACATGCGAGTGTTGGGGTATTGTTTGATTATTGATTTTAATAGGGGGGCATGTTTCCCGACGCAATGTGAATGTAATATGTGCGCATTTTTGCTCATTGATCTTTATCCTCCATTGTTTTAACCACCTTTCCAGTTCAAATATGTGATCCTGTAAGTAACGAGATGGTTCTTGACAGTTTTCATGTACGCTTAGGAAAGCTGTGTCATCCGCAAATGTTGAGGTTTGTGTGTAGCTGTTTGTTGGCATGTCCGAAGTATAAATTAAGTACAATAGAGGGCCCAGGATGCTGCCTTGTGGGACTCCAGCGTTAACTGGCTGAGGAGAACTTAAAAAATCGCCTTCTTTAATAATAAATTGACGACCGACTAAGTAGCTTTCTAACAGCTTGCTAGCAAGTTTTGCTGCAATTTCAGTAGTAAACCTTCATGCCAGACTTTATCAAAAGCTTGAGACACATCGATAAAAAGTGCTGAGCAATATTTTTTTTCTTCAAAGGCTTTTCTTATTACATTTACTATTCGATGAGTTTGTTCAATTGTGCTATGCTTTCTTCTAAACCCAAATTGATGATTAGGAATACATCTATTTTCATTTAAAATCGGCGTTAATTTTGCCACTAGTAGTTTCTCAAATAGCTTTGAAATATTAGATAATAAGTTAATAGGCCTGTATGACTCAACTTTTGTGTGATCCTTTCCTGGCTTTGGTATCATGGTTACTAAGGAAACCTTCCATTTATGAGGGTAGTATTGAAGTCGTAAAATAGCATTAAAAATAAAAAGAATAATTTTCTTTGCTGTACTTGGTAGCTCCAAAAGCATTTTATTACTGATCTTATCAATACCGGATGCCTTCTTGGTGTTTAAATTACAAATAGCCTTTTCGATTTCTCTAAACTCGAATCTTAGGGGAATAGCTGCTCTAACATTTACAGACGGTAAGTCGACTGCTATATCGTGAAATATATTATGGGTAAATACATTTTTCAGATGATTAGCAAACAGATTTCCTTTTTCAATATAATTTCTTGCCCAACTTCCATTCAAGTTTCTCAATGGTGGCTTAGAGATAACTGGTCTATTGAGGCTTCTAGCTGCACGCCATAATGAGTAATCTGATTGTGGAGTTGCATCAAGTCCCTTGAGATATTTTTCAAGGCAAGCCGTTTTCTGAGACTGCAGTAACTTTCTCAGCCTTTTTGTGCACTCTTTTAATAAAGTCTTAAGTTGGGGGGATCTGTGCAATTGCCACTCTCTACGAACTCTCCTTTTTTCAGTCAATAGACGCTCGACATCTGTAGAATATATAATTTTGTTTTTGGTTTTTTTGAGTGTTATGCTGGAATGTTGAACAGCTAGTTTGAGATAACTGTCAAAATTAACAATAGCGTGATCCACGTTCTCCGGTGTGCTAAGCGGAATATTTTCTGTGCAATGGGCACTCAGATATTTTTTATATTTTAACCAATTTATTTGTGAGGCTGATGTCGATAAGTAACCAGACGGAGATACGATTCTATTTGGATTCATTATAGTAACAATTGTAGGTGTGTGATCTGAAGATAATTCTAGGGACGCTTCCGCATGAATCGTGTCTATGGGGATGTTATTAACCACGCCAAAATCTATGACATCTGGAACTTTTTGCTGATCCGTAGGCCAATATGTTGGTTGTCCGCTCGCGACCACATTTAGATCCATTTTACAAATTGTGTTAAACAAAACACGACCCTTAGGTGTAATAAGTCGTGACCCCCAGAAAGTGTGTTTAGCGTTATAATCGCCAGCAGCCAGGAAGCAAGGTCCTAATGATTTGAAATATTTATTATATTGGCTTTCTGATATTGAAAATCTAGGTGGGGAGTATAATGATGAAATTACTATGTTTCGAGATAATTCCTCAACGCAAATGCTCGTTGCTTGGAGATAATCTTCACGATGATCGCACATTAGGTAGTGTTTTACTCGGTTTTTTATCAAAATGGCAGAACCTCCACAAGCTCTACCTCGAGGGTCCTTGGTATCATATAATATATAACCATTGACTTGAAACGTGTTTCTTGAGGTCAGATGGGTTTCAGAAACCATCATAACATCAATTTGTTTATTTTTAAGGAAGTATTCTAGTTCATTTTTATGTTGACGGATGCCGTTTGCGTTCCAAAAGCAAATTTTTAAACAGTTCATGGCTTGTTTAGTACAGCTTGCAATAACATCGATTGCATTCTTAACATTTCCTGCATCATATTACCCATTGTGTTTGTAAAGTTATTTACTGTTTGTACTAATGTTTCCATGGTTTTCTCTAGACGACTTAAGTTAGAAACTGGAGTTTCATCATTATTTGGCAACTCACCTTGCATTGGCATATGATTTGATTTTAGGACGTTAGCGTAGGATGTTCTGTTATTACTAGGCTGCGGTACCTGAACGTCATTAATGTAAACTTGATTTGTTGCCTGCATTTGAGGGGGATTAGGTTTCGGTCCAACCGAGCGCTTGACGATAGAGTATACAGGGCATCCTCTATAGTTGGCCGTGTGATTACCACCGCAGTTGCTACATTTTTTTACATTAGGGTCGTTTTTAGACTTATCGCAGAGAGCTGTACCATGTAATTCTCCACATACGACGCAAACAGGGGTTAAATGACAATATGCCTTAGTGTGACCAAATTCTTGGCAGTTTAAACATTGCACGGGACCATTCCTTTTGTGCGGCTCCTCTATTGTTATTTTTCTATACAGGATATATTTAAGATTATAAATGGGATGCGTTTCGTTCTTTTTGAGCTTAATGTCGCCGGATTCTAACTCCACTCGAAATAGTGGCTGAGGATTTTTTTCTCTATTTTTAATGTTTATTACAGTTTTTATTTTGAAGCCCTTCTCTTCTAAAAACGTTTTTATCTCACCTGGGTCCACGCATGAGTCAATGCCCTTAATCACTACCTGAAGACCTTTACTGCTCTTCAGTTGATATGTATAAAAATTCTTATTAAGTGCTTCAAATTTAGTTATTACCTTACGAAAATCTTCTTCACGATTAACTTGTATTTTTGTCTCATTAATACTACCCCGCTTTATTGCAGCTACATAAAAAGAATTTTCACCTATTACCGATATCAAATTCTTTATTAATTCATTTGAGTTTTGCTCTCTAAGATATATCGGCGGTGGCTTAGAAGATTTGATAACGTTTTGTGCTTCCGGGGATTCCTCATCCAGAATTGCAAAACGATTTTGTGAACTTGTTTTATCAGCTGTACCATCTTTTGAGACTTTTAAGACCGAAGCAACTGCTGAGGAGGTTGGGCTGCGACCCTGTTTAAGCACTGTTATGTACCTATCAATACCTACTTGTACTGGAGGCTTTTGAGCACTTTTTACTTGTGGAGCTGAGTTTTCCATCATGCCTGATTTAGGGGTAATATTTTCATCACTTATTAAAATCGATTTTGCCGCTGGGGCACCGCTTGCAGGTTTTATATTTTTTATTGTATTAAGATCAACCGTATTATTAGACACCGAAGGTGATACTGAGTTATCTATTATGCCTGAATGGGGGTTAATATTTACATCACTTATTAAAATTGTTTTTGCTGTTGAGGCAACGCTAGCAGGTTTTATATTTGTTATTGTATCAACCGTGTTATTAAATACAGACGGTGAAAGGGATCGCGTGCGAGTAATAGGTTTAGCCGTTAGGTATTTGCTATCATCGATTCATTTTTTTTATTTCTGCATTTGTTTCGTTAACACTCACTGTGATATATGCATTTCTACTGTTTGCACTCATAAAAGTTTTTTTTATTTTTTTTTCTTTTACTGTTTACAGTTTTGCTCTTCTTATTTGTTATTGTTTATCAACACCGAGAATAAAAAAAATGTGTGTTTATGTATGTATGTACATACATGTATTTTTTTTTTTTTCTTTACTTGTTTTTACTTTTTTTAATACTTTATTTGTTCAAAAAAAAAATAAACCGTATGCCGAGCTTAGAAAACACGTCTATCTTCAACGAGCGCGACAGACAGAATGGATAATTGGATAATTGAATCAATTATTTTTTTTGTTGAAAGAAACTTAAAAATTTAATTTTGATTTAATTAACATGTTAATTGCTTTGAATTAAATTTTCAATTAAAATTTTAATTAAATAACAAAAAAATTTTACATGACATTTTTCGTTTAAAATAAAATAATTTAAACATGTAGAATTGTTGTTGGGAATTGTCAATATTTCTTTAAATAAATTAACACATTGTTTGAAATAGCAAAGTTTTTGATCACTTTTTTAATTAAAATTAAAAATATCATTTATTGAAAATTTTTATTCAAAATTTTAAAATTTTTAGTAATCAATATAATCATTTTGGCAATAGGTGCAAAGTGAACAACATGTTTGCTTGATATTATGGATTTGGAATAAATTTGGTGATTGGAGAAATTTAATAATTTTTTCTGTGTAATAATAATAATAAAAAACTTCTAATATTTTGTTGTGCCGATTTTGCGGATTTCACAGCTTTTGTGCAGTATTTTTACGCTATTTATGTTACAATATTATCACGATTTTTTAAATTATTTTATTTTAAGCGGAAAAAACAATTTAGAATTTTTGTAATTTATTAATTAATTAATATTAATTAAATCAAAATTATATTTTTAATTTGTCTCTCAACTAAAAAAAATAATTGATTCAATTATGACATTAACTAAATTGAATTACTTTTCAAACAAGTTTTTCTGATTGAAAAGAAACTACTGAAAATGTTTTCTGTGCGATATATGAGCACTATTCGTGAAGCAGACAACCCAAAAAAATTCCGAATATTTGCCGAAATTCCTTAATATATTTTAACTTTCAATCTTTAAATTAAATAAGATTCTCTATAAAACTGATATCAAAATACAAAAGTTTTATATATTAATGGAACCACGAATGCCCAGGAAACCTTTACATATCCACTATGCACTTGTGCTTAAAAATATTTTATGAAGCTTTTTTAGAAATCAGCAAAAACCATCGATATGTTCTCTTACAATTTCATAGAAAATCTTTTAACACCCTACCACCCAATAACCAAACCCACACTCAAGCAAACCTACGTAAATTTCTTTTAAAATAACCTGAGAATCGAATACAAATACATCATTACAATCCTTTTTTTTTATTTTGTAAATTCATTGATATATTCATTAAATTGTTCCTTTGAATTGGATTTTAATTCTTGTATTATTGCTATTTTTAAATTTAATTTAAGCATCTGAAAGCTTTTTCTCTTAACTAACTCTCACTTGTTGTATGTTGTTTCCTCAACAATAGCAACAGCTTTACTCTTCTTCCAGTCTCCACTTGTATTGGTGTTAGTGTATTGTGTTTCCGAA
Organism: Pollenia amentaria; assembly: GCA_943735925.1. Taxonomy (NCBI): domain Eukaryota; kingdom Metazoa; phylum Arthropoda; class Insecta; order Diptera; family Polleniidae; genus Pollenia; species Pollenia amentaria. The sequence continues at coordinate 188,052,790 of OX031008.1, forward strand.
TCTATTGAATGCGCAAAATCTTATTAAAGGTGTCCTTTGTTGCTTGTGTTTTCAGGATTTTGTATTGAGAAAGATGAGGATAATTAACCAGAGTAAAGTAATATTGTATTTACGCAAGCAAATCCTAGTTATCAAAGGACATGTTTTATTTTGTGATGTTTTTGTATACAACAACCATAAATGGCTGTTTTTTATGCATTAACTGCTGTCTCTGATGCTCAATGGTGGAATATTACAGTTTTGTTTGTTATTCTGTGTTTCCACACTTTATTCTTGTTCTCATCTTTTTCTCTTTTATTAAGATATTTCTTTTATTAAGATATTTCTTTAGCTTTAAAGGTGGACACACAAAGCACAAGTACTAGCACGTAATGTAATGAACAATCTGGCGAAAGGATACTCTGTCACAATAATTTCAGAAAAAGGTTTTTTAATTAAAATATTAATAAATTGCGAGGGGTGGCAAAATTCAAAAATATTGTTCTTTTAATGCATTTTTTTTCAGAAATTTTTTTTAATTAAAAATAGAATACTCTTATTTAACTTATTTACGCTTAAAGAAATTTTTCTTTAAATCATTAAAAAGCTTGAATTTTTACAGTTTTTTTAAATTTCAAAGTATCATATCATCACAAATACATATTGTATTTTTTTTTAAAATTTATCTCACTTCTATCCATTTCATCCAATTTTCTTTTAAGCTTTCCCCCCATTTTTTTTTTTTTTTATTATCACATAATCAAACACTTCTCTTTCGTATAACTTTAAGCTGATAAAATTCAAATAAAAAATATGAAATCGTTAAAGGCAAATCAATAAACTTTTGATATTTGCTTTTACACAACATTTAAATGTATAAATTTTTTTGGCAAATAAAATATTATTCTTTTTTTTATATTAGAAAGACAAACATATGTAAGTTTGTGTAAATGTGTGCTTGTATAAATATGTGAATATTGCCAATGACAGGCATACAAGTACAATGTGACGCCTTAAAGTCTTGTTTAAGCTGTCAACACATTTCAAAATGTTAGACACTTTTTAAACATTTGAATTCTCTTCGCCTTCTAAGGAAAGTGGTCTTTTAAAGCTTTATAAAGTTCATACAGAAAAAGCAGTACAGTGTCAGTCAAAATTATTGTAATAAAAGAAGAATATTTTTTTGCACTGATAAAAACGATTTGAAGGTACTTAATATTTTCAAATATCCATTAATTGAGGTAAGTAGGCTATATTCCAAAAGTGACCACAATCTGCTTAATAGTGGGTAAAAAATAGCTTAACATAAATTTTTTGCAAAAAGTCATGAATATTAAAAAACCAACATATTTAGCTGTGCTAAGTTTTAAACTACCCTCCCCATAGAGAATATTTGAGTTTAATTTTATTAACTTGGTATGTTTGGTATGGAACCTATCCCACTAAAAGCCTAAAATCGTAATGGAATGACTTGGCTCATTTATAATATTTGATACTCTTACTGTAGTATTCATAAAAAACTAAAATAAATATGAAATCTGTTTTAAGAAAATTTTGTATGGAAATTTAGGTTTAAAATACGTTTAAAATCTATTTTATTTTTTATGAATACGGCAGTTAATATCTAAGAAATATCTAGTCCTTTAGCTCATATGGTATGGGCGCTATTGCACTACAACTATTATTTTGGCAAGAAAAAAAAAGTATCTATTTGTCTATAACTCTGTCATTTATAAGCCGAGATTGTTCATTTTCACTACCGGTATTCTAATGGGTAAAATGAGAGATTTATAAATAAAAGTTAGAGACAGTAGTTGTTTCTTGTTCATTTCTTAGCCAGTTGTGGACCGATCCGACTGAATTGCAATAGCAACATATTTTGGACTATATGTGATATATATATATATAGAAAACTTTGCACCACCCTATCCGTGAAAAACACACTTCAAAAAAAACACGGACAGATGGACATCGTTAAGTCAACTTCGCTACTTATAAAGACCCAGAACATGTATACTTTATAAAGCCTAATTTCAGTATGGTAGAGATTATAAATATGTTGGAAAACTTATAGAAACCCTTTCTCCCTGGTAAAAAGGGTAAGAAAAATGAAAGAATAGATTTTTTGCAACAAAATTTAAAACTAAAAATTATTTGTTTTATATCGAAGGGGCTTATATTCAAAAAGTGCTATCTACAGAATCATAATTTTGCAGTAGATGGAAAAACTGCTTTTGTTTTGTTAACTGTAAGAGATATAACCAAATTTTAGTTAACAATGGTATTAAAAAACAACGTCTAATTCCTACATATAATAATTTAAGGAATGATTATGCATGATGATGTAGATAAACATCAATATGTTTCTTTCAAAATAAAAAGAAAATACGCATATTGCGGTTAAAAATTAATTTTATCCTTCAACTAACTACATTCATTTTCCAATTGATTAAAATTTTGTTTACCAAAAATAATAATCATGCATTGAAGGGTTAACGATACGGTGTTCAATTAATGGATTTTTTTTTTGTTCGATTAAACGACTAACCGATATTTGGCATTTTTGACTTACTCGATTAAACAAATATTATTTTAATATTAATCCATTAAACGAATAATCAAGATCCAAAAATTTTATAAATTAAGTGGTTTTTTGATAATTTTAGAAGAAATCGGTGCTTGAGTAAATTTACATTAGAAGAAAAAAAAATTACGTAACAATTCATACTAATTAATAAAATCTTAAAACAATAAAGAAAACAAAACATGTGTTGAGATCATATAATTTTAAATGAACAAATAAACAAGCAATTAAACAGATCTTTTAAAATAATCTTTTCAAAATAAAATGTTGTTTAAATGTTTTGCTTTACTTGGAAGCGACACGATCAAGTTTTGCCTTTCCTTATAAGTTGCCATACTCTCTTACTTTTTTACTAACGCACTCACACTTTTTAAAACAATAATAAATCGTCTGAACACCTTACACTAGATTCAGACCGTGATTTAAAAATCATGTCTTTTTTTAATTCCTTTTGAAAGTTGCTTCCAAAAACGCAACAGACTCAAACGAAGATTTTTTCACCATGATTTTAGGGTTGACTTTTTTCCCCCATTATCGGTAATTCTTTTTTACTTGCTTTTTTTATAAAAACAAAAACTTTTAATGCGCTCCGTGTTTTGTATTGTAAAGAGATGTTGCCACATTGAAATAAAAAATAAGATGAAGCAACATAACAAAAATACGAATACGCAAAGAAAAATATAAAAAGCGACACATAGATCAGAAAACGTGATTTTTTTCTCTACCCTGCTTCACTACACCGTTCACCTACATTCACCAAAAATCATGTCTGCAAAAAATCACCGTCTGAACCGCGTGTTAGTGAACGAGCATTTCTAACAAAAAATAATAATAATTATTGTATTAATAAATAACCTCATGCTTTGACAATAACCAATTGAAATAATACCAAACTTTAGAAGTTGAAATTATTTTATTTCAAAACCTCAATTAATATTTGGATTTGTTTAATTAATATATTAACTACATTCGTATTTTTAAACAGTTAAAATGTCAACTTAATCAAATATGTATTTATTCACTTCAAAAAATAATCAATTTAAATAACACATTAATTAAATTATAATCATTTTCAGTTTAATTATAATAATTTTAATAATTTAAAATCAATTTATTTAACTGATTTAAATTTTATGAGAATGTTTTTGTGTGTAAAGAAACCCTGTTTTCAAATATTATAGAAAAGTAAAATATTAAGAAACACGTTATAAAATTCAAAATTGTAGCTAATTAATTTTATAGGAAACTATGCTATCGAACATCCTTAATATTGCACACGGATTTTCTTATTTGCAAAAAAGGGACTCGTTTTCTTCTGAGACAAGAGACTACATCACGGTTAAAATGTTAATTTATGTTACAGATTTAGCTGTAACGAATTTTGAGCCATTAATCGGATTTGATATCGTCCATATCCACTTTGGAAGAAATATAGCAGATTCTAATACACTGTAGGGAATTCATTTTGTTTGCTGTTCACAGGTTGCAACAATATTTATACATATCGCACACTAAGTCATAAACAGACACGAATCAAAACTTATCAAAATCGAATGTTTTTCATAATCCAGTTCATAAATCAAATCTTTACCGACCAAGAAAATTTTGCATGTGTCACCGTCTTTTTTAAATTTTCTTCTTTAATATTTGTTGAACTTAATTTAAATAAAAAAAATGGCGACCATGTTTTTGAAGCCAGTTTTCTGCCACTTTTAAACATTTTTGAATTTTGAGTTGTGCCTGTTTATGATTAAGTGTACGATATGAATGTAAGTACATATATTGTAAAAAAATTGTTTCTTATTTTATTATCACAAATATTTTTTAATGAAGATACCACTATTTTACTTACAAAACGACGTGTGTTTCAGATAGTACAACAAAAATTTTACTAAAAAAAAAAAAATTTTGGAAATAATTTTTTTATTTTAAATCAATCCTTAACACATAATCTTCGTCGAAATGACGAACAAATATCGCTATTTGTTTTTTGCACGTGCCCCGATCGCCGCAAAATTCCTTGCCAACTTAGTTTTCGCTTAGATCTTGCGGGAGGAAACCAAATCCGGTACGTAAGCGTATAATTTCTGGAGATATGCAATATTGCAATTTGTGGTGAGTATTAAGTTGATTTCTGCACTCAATTCCATGATCTCAAAAAAAAGTGCTATTGGAAAAAATTGATTAAAATAGATACATATGTAATAGGATGGAAATATATTGTTTTATTTACTAACAAAATACTTGCTAATGATACGTAAGTCTAAAGCTATGGTCACACTTGGCAAATATTTGACGAAAAAAAACGTAACCAACATGCAAACTAAAATATAATTCCAATAGCAATTTGTATTATAATACCACATCTTACAAAAAATATTAAAATAGTTTTTTGCTATGTCTAGCATTATAATTAGTTTTATTTTGTAATTTTAAGACCATATTAAATCAAAATTGCTACTTACAAAAGTAGGGGTTACGCTTATTTGGATAAATATTTAATAACTGTGACCATAGCTTTAGAAAAAAAATAATTATATATATATTTACACCGGGTATTATACGCCTTAAAAGTGCTCTTCGAAACGACGAATGGTTAGGTTTGAAATGGTGAGCTCGAAGGTTATGTGTTTAAGGTTGAAATAACAGATGCTTATTCAGACAGTGCACCCTTTGCTCTAAAACTCATTTTCGAAAAGTTGCAGATAACACTGTTTGAATATAAGCCCTCGAAATTAAAAATAATTTAAAAATAATTCATCTAGGTCCATATCCTGAATTTCTGGCAACAAGAAGTCCATCATCTTCTCACGATAGCAAACACCATTCACGGTTACTGCTTGGCCGACTTTACAGTACGCAACTTAAGCGAACAACATCAATGTTTTCCGCAGAACCAACTGGGCGAGCATGCGCAGGTGTTTTCACATTTCCTACAGACCCGGTTTGCTGAAATTTGCGCACAATTTTCCCGATCGTGTACACATTTGGTTGATTATGCCGACCAAAAAAATCACGAAGTGCACTGAATGCATTTTGATTTGAACGCCCATTTTCGTAAAAGGCTTCAGGAACCTTAACGTGCTGCTCAATTGTGTGCCTCGTCATGGTTGAATTTGTCAAACAATGAAACACAGAAATGTTAAATTAAGTTGGGCAAAAAGTTGAGGTTAAGGCGTGACTCACAGTTAACATCGTACATTATGGTTGGATCACCCTTTATTATTTCGCAGCTATAAAAAAGGTTGCCAGAAAGATTTTGTAACTTTTTCACAAAATGAGCAGAGTACAACTCCATCAACATTATTTCATATACATTTCACAGGCTTTTTCATATATATATGGGCAACAGACGAGCAACATAATATCGTCGGTCACAGGTTGACAATTCTTAACATGTTTTTTTGTACTTTTCAGGAGACAAAAAAAACGTTATTACTCCGTTACTAAATCGTGTTGGAAGTAAATAAAAAAAACCAAAATTAGTAGGATATATTTATTGTAAGATGGTGTAAAGAAAACAAAGGTATTTAAATTATTTCACATTAAAAAAATTAAAATAAATAATACTAGTTGACAAATTTAAAAGTGAGTTAAGAGTTGTCAACCTGTGACCGACGATATTTACTTATAATTTATGTAAATACTTCAAACTTAAAAATAATTTATAATCTAGATACTTTCGACTTTTGGAATTTAAAAGGAAATTTGTAAAATAATATTGTTATTTGATATTTGTTTCATATATTTTGACAGCATTTAACGTAAAATGTTGAACAGGGTACCAGGCTTTAAAGGAAGATTTCGTGCGAAAAAGGGCATGCAATTATTGGTCCTTAAGTTCTTCCAATAAATATAATAAGCGGCACAAAATCACTTAATGAGTCGATTTGATGAAGTTCTGTTTGGCTGTCTGTCTGTGTGGTCAAATTAACTTTGTATAAAAAAAAATGCACCCATTAAATTAAATAAATTTTACCAAGCACCCACAAAAATGTTTTACCAAAATAGTAGTTTAGGTTTTTTCAAACCTTTTTTATTGCATCCTAAATTTTTTACAAACTTAAATCGAAATCGGTCTATTTTTGATTATATCTACCAAACAAATAATAGTTTTGTAACGGTAGGCCCAAAATTTATATAAGCTTTCATTTATGTCCGCTTTCTCATTAGCCGATTATCTTTTTCCCCAATGAAAAATTGCACATTAAAGAAATTTGATTTTCTCAATGGGTCAGTTGCTTCTATTCTGACGGAAAGCTAACCGGCCCTAATCTGCCAATTATTCATTTGTCGTACAGATAAATTTAATCAGCTAACTCCCAACTTTTTCAGAGGTGTTGCCAACTGAAAACAATGTTTTTATCGGTATATTGAGAAACCCAAAATTGCTAACGGCCAGTTTATCGGTCTAATAAATTTATATCGACATTTAGAAACAGCCAGTTTCTCTATACTTTGAGGAAATGGCCATTAGACTCTCTACTAAAAATCACTTTAAGATGATAACAATTTTAAGAGTGCATATATTTTATTAGCCATTAGATATTTCCAAGCCAGGACATATTAATTAAGATATAAAATCATATTTAGATCAAATGCAAAAAATGTAAAAAAATATTTATATAATTACAATATTTTTATAGACACTGTAGAAAGCAAAAATCATGCACTAGCAGACTTATTTAAGTAACTATACACATATGATATTATGTATACATAAATATTGTTAAGTATCCAACTTTTTATAGAAATCACTACAACATCATAAAAACACCCCTTAAAAAAAGAACTCATCGCAATCAGACTACAATCCGCACAAAAATAATACGTGTGAATATTTTTTCTGTGTGTGTGTGTATGTTTGAAAGGAAAAAGCGCTCGTATTAGTGAGAGTATTTATGTTTTTGGCTGTGTGTCTCTGTGATATGTTGTACTCTTACATGAAAATTCGGAAATGCTGAATCAGAAAATATATTTGCATTGGAAATCACTTGAACGTAAAATATACTTGAATAATTGCCAAAGGAAACATTTGTTGCCAAAGCGATAAATCATGTATGTATTATGCATAAAAGGATGAAAGATGAAAGGCATATTTACTAATATTCACAAATATAAATACACAAATTTGTACATTAAATTGACTCTTGTTATAACGAAAGTATGAGTTCATTACAAATATGAATATTTTTGCCAACAACTCCAGCTAAATAAGTTAGTAAAACATTGAGTATTCAAATATGTTCTTTACTTATTTCAAATTTATTCATATATAAATCCATTATCAACTCTGAATATACAGAAATTTACAATATTAACAGAAGGTATATGTTTTCCCAGCAAAAAAGTATCAAGAGTTGGAAGCAGTTAAAGCCTACGAATGCAATATGTTGCTTAATTAAACGCAGAATTGGCAGTACCATCCCACATACTTTATGATACAACTTTCCATTCTTGCATAAAGAACAATTTGTTTTACCGTTAGAAAACGCCAAAAAGTCTGCACAGATTATTGGTTGCATGACATCTGCTTTTATGAATTTCCATTTGAAATCCCGATTAAGACCGAAGTTTAGTGTAATTGTTTTTCCACCAAACATTTTTATTGGGGAATGATTAGCAGCATATCGATTCGAATTCCTTTGTGGATATTTTCGTTGTGTGGGTGAAGGAGGAAGCATACTTACCTCGGCACCAGTGTCAATTAGGAATTGAAGTTGCGAATTTTTGTCATTTATAATTAGACGGCAATTATTTGTAACTTGTCTATCTACTTTTTTGCAAGAATGACGACACTTGTTCACTTTGTTGTGTTGCCATATTTGCGGTGGTACCAGCATACTTCATTTAATTCGCCGTCACGGGAGCGTTATCTTCTTCTTGGACGTTTGAAAAACTTTGTTTTCAACTCAGCCACCTCTTTGACAGGTAATCTGTGGTTCCAGCGTTAATTGTGCTGAAGATACATTTCGTGTCACATGTGAAGAATCGCTTACCTCAAAGATTTTGTCAGCGAGTATAGCTAATTTGTCGAGCGAATCACTACTTATTGAAATTATGGTACCTACTACAAACAAGTCGGCTCATCTAGACAGCTTTAAACATGTTGTCGTTCATTTCGTTGCCGGCTAAATCTCGCTTTTCGCGAAGCAATTGTGTTGGATGCATGTCTCCAAGTTCTAAATCCTAGAAAAGCTTTCGTATGCGTTTCTGCTCTGAGACAGCCTACTGTTCCAATAGTCATGACTTCAATGTATCGTACATGTCATCCACAGACGGATTCAGTAAAATATCACTTATTTGTGACAAGACACTTTTTTCGATATCTGCTACAACTGTATGGTATTTCATTTTGTCGTAAATGATACCAGCAACCGTAAGCTGAGATTCTTTTTGTGCGATCCATAGAGCGGGTTTGGCATGCCAGAATGGAGAAATCCGTACTGACACTCTTGCGATTTTTGCAGATTCGTTGTTAGCAACGTGTTGTTCTCTGATGATGTTGGCGATAGGCTCTGTGGCAGCATCTACAATTTCGTCGTCACCGATCATAATAATTTATGTTTTTTAATGAATTATTATAATGAAAATAGTTGTGATCGTATATTTAATTGTTTTGCGCACTAAAAACCCGTTTATTTTTAGAATCTCGTCGGGGTCACCATTTATGGAGAATGCTGTTACATGGTTTTATTAGAACTCACTTTATTAAGTCTGGGTTCACAATATGAAAGTTTTCTTTCAGAAAGTCTGAGTTTATGGGTGAGAGGAGAGGTCGCAATAGCCTGTTTTCTTCCCCTCTCACCACTTAACTCAGACTTTCTGAAAGAAAACTTTCATACTGTGAACCCAGACTAACAAGAAAAAATAAAAATTGTGCTTATAATTCAAGGTTTCACTTTTATAACTTAGGCCGTATATCTTTAATTTAAAAATAGTAATAAAATTCCTTTGTACGCAAAAGTAATAGAAAGTTGTATCATTAAGTATGTGGGATGATGATGCCACTCATTCAAGATGCGATAAAGTTAGGCAACGATTATTTAACTGTTTAAGCTTTATTGCTAATAGACATAAACTCTCACTTCTAAGCGGCTCATCAAAAATCATACCTAATAAATGCGCATTAGTGAGTGATTCCAGTATATAGTCTCCTTTGCAATTGCTTCTGGGTAAGCAGTATTTTTTGCTGGGTTATGTTGTAATTTATATTGAAATTTGATATTGCATAAAATTTACATTTATTCTTATAGAATAAATTAAATAACGCTTCATCTACTTGATTTTATTTTAAAACATTAAATGTTCATCTCTATATCAATATCTTTATGACAATCATACTTATGTCATATTTTTTTTTCAGAAAAACTGAACACATTTGTATTTTACAAATACTAATATTGTCTTATAAAATCATAAATACAAGTATTTATAAAACTTACTTATGCCTGGAGATCATTTTAAGATGTAATAATGCAATCTTTCCAACTCATCAAGTTAATATAACCAAGACAATGTAAATAATACAAATAATATATGTAGCTTTAATATGTGACCCATATTATTAATTTGCATACATATATTATTTGAAACAACACAGAAGTTGAAAAATTAAGATACATTTTTTTCAGGGTTTAAAAATTTTAAATTTTGTTTTCTTCAATTAGATTTAAAACTAATGAGAATGTTTTTGTGTGTAAAGAAAAACAGTTTTTTAATCTTATACAAAAGTAAAATATTAAGAAACACGTAATAAAATTTGTAATTGTAGCTAATTAATTTTAGAGGAAACTATACTATCGAACATCCTTAATATTGCACACGGATTTTCTTATAGGCAAAAAAAGGGACTCGTTTTCTTCTGAGACAGGAGACTACATCACGGTTAAAATGTTCATTCTTGACATCTAGAAAATTATTTTGGGACAGGAGACTACATCACGGTTAAAATGTTCATTCTTGACATCTAGAAAATTATTTTGGATACAATTATAACTATAACGAATTTTGAGCCAGAAGTCGGATTTGAGATCGTCCATATATACTATGGAAGAAATATAACAGATTATAATTCGCTGTAGGGAATTCTTTTGTTGGCTGTTCACAAGTTGCAACAATATGTATACATATCGCACACTAAGTCATAGACAGACACAACTCAAAACTTATCAAAATCGGATGTTGTTCATAACCCAGTTCATAAATCAAATCTTTAGCGACCAAGAAAATTTTGCATGTGTCACCGTCTTCTTTAATATTTGTTGAACTTAATTTAAATAAAAAATATTGAGACCATATTTTTGAAGCCAGTTTTCTGCTTGTTTTAAACATTTTTGAATTTTGAGTTGTACCTGTTTCTGATTAAGTGTACGATTTGAATGTTAGTACATATTTTGTATAAATAAATTTTATTATTTTATTATCACATATATTTTTTAATGAAGATACCACTATTTTACTTACAAAACGACGTGTGTTTTAGATAGTACAACAAAAATTTTACTAAAAAAAAACGTTTTGAAAATAATTTTTTTTTATTTTAAACTAATCCTTAACTCATAACCTTCGTCGAAACGACGAAAAAATATCGCTTGTTTTTTTGCACGTACCCCTATCGCCGCAACATTCCTTGCCAACTTAGTTTTCGCTTAGATCTTGCGGGAGGAAATCAAATCCGGCACGTAAGCGTATAATTTCTGGAGATATGCAATATTGCAATTTGTGGTGAGTATAAAGTTTATTTCTGCACTCAATTCCATGATCTCAAAAAATAGTGCTTAATTGTTTTATATATATTATATTGTTTTATTTACTAACAAAATACTTGCTGAAGATACGTAAGTCTAAAGCTATGGTCACACTTGGAAAATATTTGACGAAAAAAACGTGGCCAACATGCAAATTTAAATATAATTCCAATAGCTATGTGTATTAAATACCACATCTTACACAACAAATATTAAATTATAATTAGTTTTATTTTGTAATTTTAAGTCCATATTAAATCGAACTTGCTACTTACAAAAATGAAACGCAATATAAAGAAGATAAATAGTATAGCTTTAATATGTGACCCATTTATTCATTTGCATACATATATTATTTGAAACAACACAGAAGTTGAAAATTAAAATAAATTTTAGGTGCACTCTACAGAAATCAGGGTTTAAAAATTTGAAATTTTGTTTAGTTTTCTTTACCGCAAACTACTCAGAAAATATTTATCTCTAAAATATTTAGAGGCATTCAAATTCAATTTCCATTTCAATTTTATTTATTAAATAATCTTTAAGCCATAAAAGGGCCAAACTGCTAACAGTAGAATTTCTTTGTGGCACCATAATTATTGACATTTACAAATAATTATTTATAAAAATGTATATTATTACTTATAAACTAAATGTCTCTAAGTCATGGGTATGTGTTCTTCCTTTTACAATAAAAATTTATTGCACCATCACCAGATTATAGAACTGAAATAAGTTTATTTTTAAATTCTTTAAATAAATAAGCAAAGTGTCTATCAGGATAGGGTAAGTCATGTCACAGAGTACAATTCCGTTTGGAAACGGGATTCATTCCGTATTTGTCTCCAAATTGCTACTTTTGTCGATTGTTTTGGCGACACTGTCAACCAATCGAAAAAAGAGAAAGGAACCGTAATTTTTCCTGTATGATAACTAAATGCAATAATCAAAAATGTTACTGCTTTAATTTTTTCCCACGTTAATCAATGTCCTGGACCTGGCATTTTAACCTTATTCGGGCACGCTGAATTCAGTGGTGCTAACCGTTTTTTTAAGGTAAGCTCTTGAATTCGAGATTATTTCGAAAATGGAGAAGGTTGAACAACATATATTCGCCGCGTAACGCAAAACCCGTTTAGATTGTTGAAAAAACTTAAAAACCAAACTCCGCAATAAAATTACCTTAAAGTAAGGGTATACTTTTTAGAAACATAATAATTTTGGCAAAAAAAAAAAAAAATAACTGTTCAGCAACATTTTAAAATTTTGGTTTTTTAAAAAATCATCAAAAATGGAAAAGTGCAGCTATCTAATTTTTCCAGACATATAAAAAACGAAGTTGCACGCAAAACAAGCCATATATGATTAAAATCGGTTAACAACTTTTTTATTCACAAAAGACGAAATATTTTTATTAATTTAAGCATCTCATAAAACGCTATATTTGTAAGGGAGCCCCCCCCGCTAAGAAGTGGTGATAAAGTGCAAGTATGTCTAGAGAAAATGTTAAGGACAAAAACCTAATTGAGGTCGGTCATACACTATATCCCACTAGGGGTGACTCCAGGGCATTTATGGCACATTTTCTTCAATATATTTCTAGGCTGTATTGGACGCTATATATGGGAGCTCTCTTAAGGAATGGATATATTTATTTATTTATTTATTTAAATATATTTAATCAATGGACATTATCCTTACTGACTAATAACAAGATTGACTTAAAATTAAAGAATTGCATGAGGGATTTAAAAATGTACATAAAAAATTACTAGTTAAGATAAACAATTATTTTATGCTTTATAACATTTAAATTTAAAGAAAAATCAACAAATTGAGACAAAGAATTAAATTGTCGACATAACCTTGAAAAAGGATCAGCAATAGCGTAATTTACTCTACAAAACTTTACAAAAAGCAGATTATAATGACGAGTATTGCGACAAGGTATATTAAATTTAACAGAATTTAACAGAAATTCACAACAAATATTACCATTAATAAGATTAACCATAAAAGATACATTTAACATTGTACGACGACTTTTGAGCGATGGTAGTTTTATTAAAGCCAGTCTGCTAGAATAGGAAGGAAATCTTGTCGACTGACTCCATTGAAGACCACTTAAACAGAACAACAAAAATTGTTTTTGGACAGATTCAATATGAGAATTATGAATGTTGTAATATGGATCCCAAATGATTGACCCGTATTCTAAGATAGGTCTAACGAGTGACACGTAAAGTTGCTTCGTTATGTATGGATCGGTGAACTCTTTAGCCCAGCGTTTTATAAAGCCAAGAATACCTCTAGCTTTATTTACAGTTAACTTTATATGTGAAACAAAGTTTAATTTATGATCCAGTAGGACTCCGAGATCAAGAAATGAATCAACCAACTCCAATTGATGACCACCCAAAGCATAGTTAACAGCAATACAGTTATTTCTATAAAAACGCATGCATTTGCATTTCGATAGATTCAACTCCAACATATTATGATTACACCATAACAAAAAGTTATTAAGATCCGATTGAAGATAAAAATGATCAACAAAGCAATTAAAAGAATGGAAAATTTTTACATCATCAGCATACATCAATATATTGGCGAAGTTGATAACATTGGGCAGATCATTAATAAACAGCGTAAATAAAAGTGGGCCAAGATGACTGCCCTGAGGAACACCGGACGAAACATATATGTACTTGGATATACAATTATTGAATTGTACTTTTTGCTTTCTGCCAATTAAATAAGAACTTAACCAGCTTAAACTTCTACGGGATAAACCTAACAAATCCAACTTAGTAAGAAGAAGTTGATGGTTAACTTTATCAAATGCTTTACTGAAGTCAGTATAAACAGCATCAGTTTGTTTCCTTTGTGAAAATGCAGAGTTGATCAAAGTTGTTAAATGAAGTATATTGGTTGTAGTTGAACAGCCTTTCCGAAAACCATGCTGGCATGCTGCCAGCAATGACGATGTGTGATGGCATAGGAAATCAGCAACAAGTTTTTCAAATAGTTTTGGAATAGCACTTAATTTGGCAATCCCTCTATAGTTTGTTATATCCGATCTATTACCAGATTTAAATAAGGGTTTTATATAAGAGTCTTTCCATAATACAGGAAAATAACCACATATAATCGAAGCATTAAACATTAAAGTTAATGGCGTAACTAATGATTCAGCACATTGATTTAAAATACATGTTGGAACAAGATCAGGACCATGATTAAAAGACATCTTTAACCTTTTTAAGCTAACCAAAATATCATTGCTATTAAATGAAGGGAAAGATATTGCCTGGTTTGATGAGAGCAGATATGGATAACCATTACTATCATCGTATACAGCATCAGAATAAGTTGTTGCAAAAAAATCGGCAAACATATCACAAATGACATCAGCATCTCCAGATTCTTGGCAACGAAATTTCATAACGGATGGGTATCCATTAGATTTTCTTTTAGAATTTACAAATGCAAAAAACGATTTTGGATCACGAACGAAATTTTTTTTCACCTTATTTATGTATTGATTATATAAAGCATGATTCAGCAGATTATATTCAGAACGACTGACGGAATATTTTCCATAATCAATAAATGATCCAGACTTTTTGAATTTCTTATAATTTTTATTCTTTAGATTTTTTAGCCTAGTCAGCTGCTTAGAGTTCCATGGTGGACCAACTGGAGTATAAACAGTTTTTTTAGGTACACAAATATCAAAAAATGAGTAAATTTTATTATAAAATGTAGAAATCATTACATCAATATCCAAGCTGTTTAAAGGAACAGGTAAGACGCTTCTCCAGCAAGTATTTCTTATTAATTGGTTTAATAAGACATAATTAGTCCGTTTGAAAATAAAAACTTTATCAACATTTAAGGGCTTTAATTTCACTTCAGATGGAATCGAAAAACTGACTTCAATAGTAGGATGATATCGATCTTCAGGCAACGTTATAGGATCAGAACGGGTAATAATGCAATCATCAACATTATTCACAAACACCAAGTCAAGCAGTTTACCAAAGTCATTGTATACATCATTCATTTGATAAAGAGATAAGCCAAGAATTTCATTTAAGAAGTCTTCATGACAATATTTATTTTTGAAAGGGATTAAATAAGGCGTATCAGACGTATGCATCCATGATATTGAGGGCAAGTTGAAATCACCAACAGCAAAAAAAGAGTCATCATTATAAACATTTAGCATAACAGAATTAATGGCTTGAACATGTTTTAAATAAATAGAACTTTCAGAATCCGGAGGAATGTATGAACAGGTGAAGTAAATTTTTTTATTTTTCAATTTAACCACAACAGCAATAAATTCAATACCAAGGGTATCAGTAACTACAACTTCAGATGGATATAAACAAGAGACCGCAATCAGAACTCCACCACCTCTACGTGCATTTCGATTATATCTAAATATTTGGTATTTATTAGAAAGAATTTCAGCATTATAAATATCATCATTTAGCCAAGTTTCAGTAAAGATAATAACATCATAGGTAAAGTCATAACTGTTAACCAGAAGAGTAGACAATTTGGTATTCAATCCACGAACGTTTTGATACATAATATTCATACATAGGTATGTTAGAAATAAATGTTTGCGATGAAAAATAAAGTGGGGTTGGTTTTATATTTGACCCATCTAGGGGTATCATAGGCACTACAGGGCCCAAATTAAAGAATTTCAACCACACAAATATGGCGGCTTAATAAAATTCCCAACTTGTATCAAACAAAAAAGTGCCAATTTTTAGTACAGTGTTATTTTCGAAACCTTTCCTATCTACCCCAATAGCCTTTTTATTTTTCGAGTGCGTTAGTTTTACAAAAAGGTATTTTTTGGAGAAGTATAATTCGACAAAAAGCAATGAATATTAAATAGATATAAAAAGAAAAAAGAGCTTAAAAGCAGATATCTTCTTTAAAAATTCACAGATAGATTCTCTTTAACTTAACACAATTTATAAAAAAAATGTTGGCAGCTTCTTGTAGCGAATGAAATTATCTTAAAATGCTTATAATGTGTCCAAGTTCCTTAAATATATGTCAAAAATAAATACATATAGACACAAAAATATACAAATATATTTACGTACGTAAATGGCAAAAAATATGGCAAAAAGATGATAAAGGAAAATATGGAACACACTTAAACAAAAAAGGAAAAAAAAACAATATAATAATTTCCATTACCAGAAATACACAAAAATATATATTTAATTTAATAAAAAACTTGCATGTAACTTATATGTACATACGAGGAAGGTCCCAAAATTAGTCGAACTAGCGCATAAAAAAACTACATTGGTGAAAAGGGGCACACTTATAAAACATATATTTTTAATTTCCCAGACGCCACTTTGTTGATTTTTTATACTCACAACAGTAGAGAGGGTATTTTGCGTTTGTGCAGATGTTTTTAAAACCTTAAAATATTAGTGCTACCCCCACCTTTAATTATAGGTACATATATGTATATAATGCCCTTTATTTGCCTTAATAAACGGAGTCAAAATATAAAAAAAGACACCTAATACTTAAATAGAAAGCTTACCAAGAACATAGAGCGTCAACGAATTCGCTTCATTTCTTTCTGTCTACGGCTAGTGATTTAACTTGATGCCAGGTTGTACGTGCTGATTCATATTCTTTTTTAGTGCAGCGTATCCATCTACCACGTGGTCTTCCTTGTTGTCGTTATCCATTGTGGTTGCACTCAAGAGCCACACTAGAAAGTTTCGTTGATGGTCGTCTATGAATATAAGCGATCAATGTCCATTTGCATCTACGTAAATGAGCAGCAATTTGCACTTTGCCACAGTGCTTAATTTGAGATCCAATTCGGCCAATACATATGAAGGATCCTTCTCAACCATCGATTAATAAATGTTCATATCTTTTTAAGTGCAAGTTTTGTATAGCTCCATGTGGTACAGACATATAGCAGCATATGTTTTACGTTGCGATTATATAGGGTTTTCCAATAAGGACTTGACAACTTTTTTCTAAATAACGTAATAAACGCAAACCGTTTGAGATATTTCCAAAACTTAATGTTGGACTTGAAAAACAATCAAAATATTTATGAATGGAACTCGACTCCGTTCATATGAAAACCGCGGGCACGTCGGCAGTGGTCGATTCGTTGGACCCAATTTCGACCGTAACGGCCGCTATTTCGCATTCAACTTTGGTTCTAAGTTCTTTCAACGTCGCTTGTTGGCATATACCAATGATTTGACGTAGCCCTAAAGAAAAAAGTCTAGAGGCCTTAAGTCGCACGAACGAGGCGGCCAATTGACTGGTGAATTTCTTGAGATAAGACGCTAACCAAGCTTACTCTTCAATAAATCTATTGTAATGTGTGCTTTGTGGCTTGTGGCACCGTCCTGCTGAAACCACTTATCGTCCAAGTATGTGTTTTCCAATTCGGGCAAAAAATAATCGGAAATCATGCGCGATAATGATCGCCATTCACAGTAACGTGACAATCGTTATTGTCGATGAAAAAATATGGCCCAATGACGCCGCCGGCATGCAAACCGCACCAAACAGTTATTTTTGTGGATGAAGTGGTGATTAATGAAGCACTAGAGTGGACCTTCAATGATTCAAAATCATAGCCCAGTTTTGTGTTAGTTTAGGGTAAAATTAATTTTGGTAAAATTTGAGCTCGATCGGTTGAAAATTGCGTTTCCTCATGCGCATTGAAGTCTGTGAGAATGAAATTCGGGCTATATGGAGAGAAAAACGCCCGTAACTACTGAGCAGTCACCCCTAGAGTTGTAAAATGTATATGCAACCCCCATTGTTTTTGCATCCCCAATATTTCTCTAGAATAAACTTATCCTCCATCTCCAACACTTCATATGGTCCCCATACAAAAAATTGAATTTCACGAAAATTTACAAAAATGAAGAATGAAGCACATGTGGATTTTCACCAAACTAATAACGCATATTTTGCTTATTGATGAAACATTGAGCTAAATATGAGCTTCGTCACTGAAGATGATTTTGCGATAAGATTCATCATCTTGGATCGTCTTCTTCAGAGCCCAATCGGAGACCGCGTTCTTTACCATAATGAAAATTTTGCGTTTACTGAAAAAAAGGAAAGTAACAGTTAGATGATCAGTGAAATAGTGCGTTCACAAATGAAATTGAAAGTTGTCAAGTACCCATTTGAAAATCCGTTTGCCCGCCATACTTTGCAACGCAAGCTTTATTAATCCGATCACAAATATCAGCTTCAGATCCGCCATTTTTAGTTATCTTGCAACCAAAGTACTTAAATAATTCCACATCATCAATAATTGTATTTTCCACTACAAGTGGGGTCGTTATACTTTTTCCCCATTCATATTTTATCTCTCGTGAAGTTTATTGTCAACGCTCTTTTTCTGGCGTTTTCGGTAAGACTCCTTATTTTGGCTACAAATATCATCAGTTTAATCTATGACGTTTAGGTACTCTACCATATTCCATCGAATGCCAAACGTTACCTTTTTATTAGTCTCTTCCATTACATCGTCCAAAAGCAATAGAAATAAAGTGGGGCATAAAATATATACAGCGTTGCCACACCCCGGTTGCAGTTGTAAAAAGCCGACTTACATTACCATTAAACCGTACCTTAAACTGCGCATGTATATAAACTTCGCGTATTAAGGTGAAAATTTTCTCCGGTATTCCCTTGTTAATTATTGCGTTCCACATAGAGTTTCGGGATATAATGTCTAAAGCTCTTTCGAAATCCACAAAAAGCGGGTATAGGTGTGTGTTATATTGAGCCGACTGCTCAATAATTATGCGAAGTGCGATCGACCACAGCAGATATTCGATCCAATATTAGTGTCGCTATTACTTGAGCAATGTGATACCTCGAAAGTTTTTACCTAGATTAAGGTTACCTTTTTTGGGAGTGTAACGATTATGCCTTCTCATTATACCTGTTTTAGTGTTGTTGTTTTGGCTTTTATGCATATGTTATTGAGACCTTTTGTTAATCCCAGAACGGAGTTTTCAGTTACCTTACATATGTTTTTTGGTTTAGGCCAGTTTAGATCGTAAGGTCTCTTTATATTTAGCCGATACAGCTGGGTTTCGCAGGAGGTCTATATTTTATATTTCGGCAATATCTCTGGTTCGTTTTACTGCTGCAGGTCGAAATCGTGGAGTAACTACGAGTAGCTTGTGATCGCTGTCATAATAGGCTCCAGGTCTCATTTTAACGTTTATAAGAGAGCCTAGAAAAAGTTTGCTCACGATTGTTTGGTCAACATGATTGAAAGTTACACCATTTGTCGATTCCCATGTCAACTTATGGATGTTTTTTTTCAGGGAATTTTGTTCTACCCATAATTAATCGATTTCGGGAACAAAACTCCACAAGTCTATCGCCGTTTTCGTTCCGCAGAGTACACATGGCATGCTTGCCCATTAGTGATTGTATATTATAGTTGTTATTTCCTACTTTGGTATTAAAGTCTCCCAAATAAATTTTAATGTCAGTGACCGTCAAAGCGCCATCAACTACGTCAGGCTAAGTTGGTGCGTAGATTTGAACGATAGATATTGTAAGAAATTTTGAGTTAAGCCGCGCGGTGATTATACGGTCGAAAATTGTTCTATATTCGATCATTGCATCTCTAGCCTAAGGTGACATAATCAAGCCAACTCCGTTTTTCCGATGTTTGGTGTTGCCGTAGTAGATGAATCGGTAACCAGATGGTTGTTGAGTCATTCGAACTTCACTAAGCCCTAAGATATCAAGGTTGTAAGAGACCATTTTCCCTACGAATAAAACACTAGCTCCAGTCTTAATATTTCAGATAGAAAGTTCTCACATTTCAGGTACCAATCATAAATCGTTGCTTAAAACCAAAAGTCGTCATCGTAGTGGCATTGTTATTAAAATTTGTAAACGTTTCTGTAATCATTTCGTGTTAAGGAGGATTGAGTGATTGGTTCTAAGTCTCCGATCCGAGTGTTGGGGCTGCCAATACATCTCTAGGCATAATGCAATTGAGCTTCAGTGACAACACGCAGAGAAAAATTATGGTTGGGCATGGTAACGGCAACTACACTATGTTTATTGTAACAATATATTGTTGTCGTACACAAAATACTGTTATTTTTATTTCAATGTCAATGTTTATCGCAATTATAAATTTAAGTAGGGTTCACTAAAAAATAATCATTTTTATAACAACAAAATAATGATAACTTTGAAAACATATTATATTCCTGACAACCATTTAACTTTCTATAAGATGCAAACAAAATATATTTACTCTAATAATATTTTGTTATCGCCATTTGTAAAATAATTTTGCATCAGTTGTGTCGATTGTTTTACGTATGCCTATCGAATTATTTGTTATTCAGTGGTTAAACAATTAAAAAAAAATACCCATTAAAAAAACCAAGTTTAATGAAATTAAAAAATAGAGAAATTGTAGGTACATTAAAAAATTGTAAAGTGTCACAAAATAAAATATCAATGCTAAAAAAATTGTAATACTGTTTGAAAGTGGTGCAAAAATATTGGCCAATGTTCAGTGTTATTTTAGAGAAAAAGAATGAAAATTCTATAAAATAATTTCGACCTACGACAAAAAAAGGTTAAAAAAATTATGTTTAAAGTTGCATCATATTATGATGTGAAATATCTGTAACAGTTTAACGTTCAGGTTGCCAGTAAGTAAATAAGCATAAATATATATTAAAAATATTTTTCGGTTTTAGATTTAATCTACATATTATTATGATTAACATGATAATAATATGATTACTTCTTAACTTAGTATTATTAACATGATAGGGTTACATTAAATTATAATATGATGTAATAAAAACAAATAAGGATTAAAGGAAAAATATTTTGATGTAATATTACGAATATATTTGGTCAGAATATGATTCAATAATAATCGTAATAAGTTGACTACAATCATGAATCTTATCATAATATGTTGCTTTTAGAATATGTTTACCACAACCATGTTTTTTCTTTGCCTGTATTTGTCATCATTTGTTACCTACTTCCTGAGGCGCATATATGCTAGCATGCGATTCAGGTTACTCAATACTGTACGCCCTCTCACATTGGCAGTATTGAAGCGATTGCTTGAGATACATAACCAGGGAAAACTTAGTCAAAGACCGGAGGTCGTGAGTTGCTTGGGAATTTCAAACAGAGAAATCGCTTCTTGCTACCTCCAAGTGGATAGCAGACAGAGAGCTTTGCAGCTCAGTGAAAAGCCCCGTTCCCCAAAGTATACACTCAAATTATTTGGTGCGATCCCGTACTCTTTGGGTAAAGTTCGGTAAAATGAGAGTTAACAAAAATTTCTCTCACTAATAAAAAATAATTTACAAAACTACGGGAACAATAAACACCAAATTTCTACCCCAAAAGAAAACGTTAGTATGAAATATGTTCAAATAAATACATATGTATATGAAACATTAGCACGTATAAAATTAAAATTCAACCATGTTCCTTAATTTTTTATATTATCTATTGTTTATTTTATTAATATTATTTTTAAATTCTTTTGGATATATATGCTTCTTGTTCTTTATTTATTATTTTTTTGACACAGCTGATTGTTTAACAATATTCCCAAAGAAAAAGGACGGTCTACTTCGTGCAAGGAGAAGAAGAATTTTTTTCTCTTCAAAGCTTTCTCACTTTACCAAACTTTGAGAACAGAAGCAGTTTGAACACATGGGATCACATATTTTATGTAGCTAAATTCAAACGAAAATTCATTTTAAACAACTAAATATGTATTTAAAAACGGATCATTTACATGTTATTTAAAATAAACGAATTTTACATTAGTTCTTAAATTTTTTTTTATTTAACAGCATATTCCGTAAAATATAATAGTTGTTACTTTAAAAAAATATATTTTAACCGACAGAAAATCCAACTACATATCAATATAAGTACGAAAAAACATTAATTTTTGATGGTTTTTTTTTTGTGAATAACACAAAATAAATGTTAAAAAATAAAGTTATTCAATTTTAACAGTACGAAAAACGAATTTAATAAACCACAATAAGAGTATGTAATAATTTTATGAGTGTACCTATCGTCTTAGAATAAATTCTGAAATCGATCCAACAAGCTTCCTTCTGGAATAGTCTTTGTGCCCATAAGTCAACTAATTATTTATGATGGTATTTAGATTGAATTTAGTTCAATCTTATTTTATTGCAATCTAAATCGGTTCATATTTAAACATAGTTCACATAAAAATACTAATCCGGAAAATAGCTTTTAATGTCATAACTTGTGTATAAATGTTTGTATTTACACAAAAAAATTTACTAAGGGTCCCATATAAACCCCATTCCTTAAATCACCTAAATGCAATCTAAATACTATTTGGCACAAAGATATATTACATGAGATTTATGGGTCGATTATGGATGGCAACACAACAGAAGTTGAGTTGCCAACAGGGAAACTTGGTAACGCCGCTCATGTTAAAAGATACAATTTTTTTTTTTTTTTTTTTTTCATTTTATATTTTGACATGCGGCGTTGCCTGATTTCGCTACTGGTAACTAAACCTCATTATGATCCAATAGCCCCATAACATAATTTAGTTCTGCCCGGTCCATGATTCCACAGGTGTCCCAAATTGGGCACACTTTCGAAAAATCGTTAATTCTGTGGAATAGGGCTATATGATACCCGGGCTGGACCAACGTTTTATTTATTTTTTTTGAGTCAACAAATTTTAAAGTTGTTAGTAAATTTTTAAACATACTCTTATTTGAAAGGTGTTAGTAAATCCAATCAATACTAAAGCCGAGTTAGATCCTACGCCCCTTCGATAACGACTTTGCTCATTTATAAAGGCAGTGCACTACTAGTTTAGACATCCACTATTGCGATGGCCAAATCCAATGAATTACATTTTGAATTGCTTCATCGCGCATTTAATTCGGCAGATTTAGCTTTCTCAGACTATTTTCTATTCCCAAACTTAAAAAAATGGCTGGGTTAATGGCTATTTTAGCTAGAGAGTACATTTTATCGAAGCTGTTGAATATCACTAAGAAATGTGTATTGAGCTAAAAATAAATTATGTTCAAAAATAAAGAAAATCTTTTCCAATTTTGTTGTTTTCGTCTTTGGGACCGCCCTCGTATATATGTTTGTATATATTGCATGTGTTAGATCATTCTACCGGACTGCTTGAATATGTTTTTTGCGATGTAAAATGTAATATAATAACTATCTTTGTGTTAAGTTTTTTTTACTTGCTCTTTTTTTGTAATTTAGTTTTTCGTGCATTTAAAACAGACACAAAAGTACTTTCTTGACTTTAAAAAAAAAAAAAAATGCCTTTTACTTATTTGAAAATGAGTGTAAAAAATGTGTTTGGATGTGTTATATGCTTGTGTATACATAAATGTTTTTTATTGTTTTTTTTTTTAATATGAGTGCGTGTATGTGTGTTAATCTTTTAAGAATTTTTGTTTTTAAATATGTGCGTATGACAAAAAGTCTGTTTAAAAAATGTTTGCATCAATCAATTTGTTTAATCACTTGACAGTTTTCATATTCTTCCTTTAGTTAAAATACATCTTTCCTTTGTTTTTTATTTTATTTAATTACATAAGTATAAAGATAGATTTATGTAAAGGGTATTGCGTTAAACGCTTTTAATCTTAAAATTGAAGCAAATCAAAGTATCTAAAAAGAATAACTTAAAGTACTTTAAAAGTACTACAGTCACACACCATACGCAACGTATTCATGCCGAGCGAGTATGAGTGTTATAATACTTTGGACGTACTTCGAGTTGTTCTTTACCACACGCAGAGAAAACACATGGTTGGGCATGGTTACGGCAACTACACTATGTTTATTGTAACAATATATTGTTGTCGTACACAAAATATTGTTATTTTTATTAAATATCAACAATATTTTAGTTATTGTACACATGTCAATGTTTATGGCAATTAAAAATTTAAGTATGATTCACTGAAAAGTAATCATTTTTATAACAACTAAATAATGATAACTTTGAAAACATATTGTATTCCTCACAACCATTTAATGATATTTAATAGCCATATCATGATAGCTTTCTATACGTGTACACATAATATGTTTAAGATGCAGACAAAATATCTTTACTCTAATAATAAATATTTTGTTATCGCCATTTGTAAAATAATTTTGCATCAGCTGTGTCGTTTGTTTTCCAATATGCCTATCGAATTTTTTGTTATTCATAAAAAAAACCAAGTTTAAAGAAATTAAAATATAAAGCAATTGAAGGTACATTAAAAACAAATTGTAAAGTGTCACAAAATAAAATATCAATGCTAAAAAACTTTTAATATTGTTTGAAAATGTTGCAAAAATATTGGCCATGGTTTTGTGTTATTTTAGAGAAAAAGAATGAAAATTCTACAAAATTATTTTTCGTTAAGAATGCCAGTAAGTAAATAAACATAAATATTTATTTCAAATATTTTTCAATTTTAGATTTAATCTACATATTATTATGACTAACATGATAATAATATGATTACTTCTTAACTTATTGTGATTAACATGATAATAATATGGTTACTTTAAATTATAATAGGATGTAGTAAAAACAAATTAGGATTAAGGAAAAATATTATGAAGTAATATTACGAAATTGTTTGGTCATAATATGATTCAATAATAATCGTAATATGTTGACTACAATCATGAATCAATCAATTAAAATAGATAATATTTCATTCAAAAGCAAATTTCGATCTACCAAGTTGAAATGCCATTTGGTATAAAGACTTATGTTTGACTATTGACGTCAGCCGGCTGCAATAGCCGATTGAGTAAGACGGCAAACCCCACTGAAGAGATTGTGTGGTAACAATCGAAACTAGTCTGGGCAACCTGTCCGTGAAAGCCTGGGTTCAAATCTCAGCGCAGTTAAGAATGAAAAATTATCAATAAAATTTTAATTAATTTAATGTTGTAAAAATTCCTGTCTTCATTAAAATAATTTAATAAAAATAATTCTCAGCGCATTCAAGAATGAAAAATTATCTATAAACAACATTAATTAATTTCATTTTGTAAAATTCCTGTCTTCATAAAAATAATTTAATGAAAATTAAATTCAGTGAACTTAAGCCTAATAAAAAAAAATATCTAAATTTGGATTAAAAACCATTAACAGTTCAATAAAATAAGCACAATACTAATTATCATATTATGGTTAATTTAACCATTTCAGTGTCGCCGGCAACCATATTATGTTTAAATTAGTTCACCATCACGAAGCCACAACCATATTATGGTTGCCTCTAAACATGTTATGGTTAAATATGACAATAATTTGTTTTTAAATTAACAATAGTATTTTCCTCTTTTCTAAGAGCAACATACTATGGTTGAAAAACAACCATGCTATTATAAGTGTTAACCCTATTTTTGTTATAATGAACCATAACATGTCTGGAGGCAACCATAATAGGCTTCTGGATTCTTGATGTAGGATTAATTTAACCATAATATGAATGTCGGTGACAATAATACTGTTAAATAAACAATAACATATTTAAAAATTTATTATACAAATAGTTTTGTTGGAGGTGCCCATATTGAAAAATGTTTTTTCTCTGGGTGTGGGCAGTGCATACAATTTTTGGGCGTTGCATTTTTCAAATAAAACTTACTCGTATAAAATTTAACAAAAACTTCCATTTATTACATAAAAGGTAACAGAAAATTTTTTTTAATTTAATGCGTTATACACAAAAAAAAAACAAAGTAGTTTCCAAATTTTTTCATCATCTTGTGTTTTTCATTATCAATAAAATGTATGTGACGAAATATTCAAGATCGCTTTCATTTGATCATTAATCTTTCTTTGAAGGAACTGAAGAATAATCTGTAATAATAAGGATAAAAAGAAAAACTCCAATTTCGTTTATAGGTTTTTGGGGTTCTCTTGTCCGCTATATACTAGGGCTTCCAATCGGGATTGGTTTTTCTGAATCCCAGGATTCGGGATTGAAGAAAATATTTCGTGGTCCCGATTTCGGGATCCCGTGAATTTCGGGATGTTTTGAATCCCAGGATTCACGGGATTATTTAAAATTTCTCGGTATTTTTTTTAATTATTTTTTTTATTAGTACCCAATATATAAAAACTTTTTCAACTGTATTAAAAACAACTTAATTTTCCAGTAAAAATGCACATACATTATTTATTTGTAAAATATATAATGAAAACAAACTTAAATTATTAATAGATCACAATTCATAAAGATCACTTAATAAAAAATATAACAAAAAACATAAAAATCTAATTTCTATCCATATTTGGATATAATATATAATAAAATTGTCCAGATATATTTTGAAATTGTTTAGATATAACTTAAAATTTTCACAAAAAAGTTAAAAAATTTCGTATGTATTTTAAAATTCTCCAAATGTATTTCAAAATTATACAAATGTACGAGTATTTTAAAAATTTCGAAATGTATTTTACAACTGTTAAATTGTATTTACAGATTTTCCAAATGTATTTCAAAACTATTTATATAAATTATTCAATTGTAGATTAATACTTTCCAAATGTATTTTAAAAAATTGTTTACAAGAACACATTTGAACAATTTTCAAATACAATTGGAAAATTTCAACAAAAAATTGGAAAATTTTAATATCAATTAGGCAAATTTTTAAATACGTTTGGATAATTTAAAAATACATATGGGCGACTTTTAAAATATGTTTGGAAAATTTTAAAATACATTTGGAAAGTTTTAAAATACAAATGCAAATTATCTATGTAGTGCAAACTTTTTAAAGTCGTGTATTTAATACTAAGAATATTCAAGCATCCAATGTTGTATCTGACGAAACTTTTTTTGGATTTAATGGATATTTTTTGTACACAAAACACTTTCTGCCATTTACAAATTGTTTTGTAGTTATTTTTGTTCTGGTATATTTTGTTTATTTTTTAACAACAGGGAGTATCAAAAACTTTTTTTGTTAACAAATCCACGTAAAAAAAAATATCTTTATACAAATTATTGAACAAAATTTAAAAATAAAAAAAATATTCGGGATCCCGAAAATCCCGGGATTGAAAATCAGAAATCCCGAGATTCTGGATTTCCCAATTGCAAGCCCTACAATATACTGCTTTACTGTTACTTTGCCAACAAAGCATTTCTACCAACTCATCTTCAAAAACTTCTAAAATTGCGCGTAGATTGACAAGGCAGTGCAATCAGGTAATATCCGTTGACACCATACGTTATCATATTTCACCCACTAAATAAATTCACTTCTTAGTGTTTTAAAGATTATATAAATGTAAAAGACTAAATTATGCCTTGTTTTTTTTACATATTTATGGTCTTGCTTTCTTTGTGGAACTTGAGAACAAACTGCTGCCTACAAGGAGAATGGGTTTATCTTATTTTTCACTTAATTTCTTTTGGAGATAGTGCGTATGGTTGCGCACTAAACGGTGTAGTTGCACTAGGCCTAAGGCAGTCAAAATTTCAGTTATCAGAATAGTAATTATAACGTCTTGCAATGTCTGTTCTAGCAATACATTTTCTATGTCTTCCTGATTATCATGGACACTTGATACAGACTTTTGCATGGTTTTGTGGGGCCATTATTATCTCCAGAATCCTCATTAAATGACAAATAGTAATCTCTGGACGGCTCTTTCAATACCTTTAATATTTTAAGGTTGCTAAAACTGCCATAAGAAGTAAATTACATTGTTGTATTTTAAAGTATTTAAGGTAAATTAACCTCATAGTTATAACAGCACATTTAATAAAAAAAATGCCAAAAAATTGTCATACAAAAATTAATATAAATTGGCAATGAAGAAAAATAATGGCTAGGTCTTCCGAGTAGATAAAATCTAGCCATTATTTACGAAAGAAAATACGCCAGATCTAGCCGTAAAATGTGTAAATCGGCAACCCTGATGTACATGTGTGTAATAGTTTCACTTTTATTATTTCCTTCAACCACTCGATGTATCGCAAAAGACTTATTCTTGGTATTTTTCATTTTTTCTTTTACCTATTCGTAGGTTGTGCTTATAAAAAAAAAATGTGTAACCGCTACTCAACACATTACTCACTTTCAATCCTGTGCATTTGTAGATTTGTTTGACTAAAATTTGTTTGACGCAAGCAGGGCTCCCAGTTTAATTTTATACCAAACCCTCAATTTGCCCCCAAAATAGCTATTTTTCTTATAACCAAAAATCCCCACAGACCGTAAAGTAAAAATAATGTTATGCCAAAGGAAATTATGCAAACATTTATTTATTTAGTTAAATGTATTTGTGTATTGTTATTAAAACTTATTTTGTTTGTACTTTGAGTTATAAATATCTACATACACATGTACATTAGTGCTAAACTTTCTTACATCTTTGCAAATAGAAAAATAGCCCTTGCATAGTCGATAAGGCTATTACAAGTGATTACAAAGATGATCAGGGCTGTGGAGTCGGAGTAGAGGTTTTTGTAGCGGAGTCGGAATCGGAGTCGTATTACCCTCAAAAACTCGCGACTCCGACTCCAAAATATTTCGGCATAAAATATCTAAAAAAATTTTCTAATATATCCAAAATAAAAATTCTTCGAAATTGGCGATGCAATATTTCAAATACTTTTTTATAGAATAATTCTCTTGCTATATTTAACTATTTAAAAATAATTTTGAGTGCTATATTCGAGTATGCCGAATCCGATGCCGATTATACACTGCACCGACAGTTAGAATATATGAAAGCTATAAATTATTAATTCATTTGTATTAAACAACAATTAGACAGTGTTATGCTTTCATTTCTAGCAATTTGAACTAACTGGAATAAAATATCATGATTCGTTACAGCTTATGCCAAACTTAAATGATTTCCAGGAGGGGAATTTATATAAGGCCCATGGTTAATTATGGACTAATCATCACGAAATCCTGTAGAGTGATTTCTGTTATTAAAAATCTAAATGCAACAAATTTCAATACAGTAGTGAAATTTGCTTTAGCGTTTAAAGTAGGGATTACTGTTAGAAACATATCAAATATTCAGAGCAGCAGTCAAACACAACAATATGCAAGATTTGTGAGAAACCCGAAGACCGAACCGAAACCGCGGTTTCACATTTTTACGGTTTTTAGCAAACTCTAGTTAAAACTGCCTTTCAGAAGGCTCCAAAATATTGGAGCTAAGGTAAATATGGACCGAAAATCAGAAAAACGCATGATATTATTTCTGGCCATATAAACCAAAATTGTACCACAATATCTATATCTGTTACGGTTTTAGGCGTATTTAAATAATTTCCCAGATTGAGCATAATATTGGACATTATATGGTAAATTATGGACCGAGCTTCACGAAATTTTAAAGTGTGATTTTTGTTTCCATAAATGTTTGACGTATCAAATTGTATTACAATGTCATAATTTATTAAGTTTTTTAACATACTAAACTGTTTTCCGAGAGTAGGTTTTATATGCGGCGTAGGGTATATTATGGACCGATCTTCTCGAAATGTTGAAGTATGTTTTCTAGCATTATAAAACTTTGACGTACAAAATGTTATTATAATTGCATTATTTGTTACGGTTTTAGGCGTACTAAGCTATTTTCGGAGTGAAGGGGCCAAGGGTAAATTATGGACCAATTGGATTTCTAGTCCTAAAAATTTATGACGTATCACATTTCAATATGATATCAATATTTATTACGGTTTTAGACGTACGGTATGATTTCTAGTCATATAGAACGAGTTTGTGCAAAATCTTATATCATGCCGTGCATAATGCCACCTTTTTTTTGTTAGTTTTTGTAACAAAATTGTCATTTTTTAAGGTAGTTGGTCCACATTTTGATTTATAACTCCGATCCTTCCTATCAGATTTTGCTGAATTTCAATCCCAAACTGCTAAGTATAACTAGAAGCGATTTCATACCAACATTGTTTTTATCGTTTGAGTTTTTCGATAGTGAGCGTATTTTCAACATACGGACAGACAGACGGACATGGCTAAATCGACTTAGAATTACTCGAGAAACCAGAAAATATATACTTTATGGGGTATAAGATGAATATTAAACAAGTTTTACACGAAATGCAAGCTTAAAAAGAGTTTAAAGTCAAATAAGGACCAGTCTCATATACATTTAGCATCAACTTTAGAGTGGGAGTTGGAGTCGGAGTCGGAGTCATGATTCCGAGTCGCATTTAAAAAATGTCAGCTTTTGTAGTCAGAGTCGAAGTTATACTTTATCTGACGCCACCACAGCCCTGACTAAGGCATTACAATTGTTAAGATATTTTAAAGTTTTATCATTTATACGCGATG
Organism: Pollenia amentaria; assembly: GCA_943735925.1. Classification (NCBI taxonomy): domain Eukaryota; kingdom Metazoa; phylum Arthropoda; class Insecta; order Diptera; family Polleniidae; genus Pollenia; species Pollenia amentaria. The sequence continues at coordinate 188,083,543 of OX031008.1, forward strand.
TTGAACGTGAAATTTGTTGATAGTGATTTAATAAATTATATTTGATAAATGAGTAGTCAACTTGCAAACACCGCTGGGCAGGGATGTTAAAGTTGGTACAATTGTACATTTTGAACCTCTAAAGTACCGTTGTACTACCTTGACTCATTTGGTACAATTTAAAAACTTGTCATAGTTTCCCTTTTTTGAATTTTTAGTATATCAAAGCATTTGCGTTGTTCAACAAATCGTTACTGAAATGGGCGCTTAGGTATGCAACTAGTATTGTGGTGTATAGAGCGCTTAATCCCCTTTTACAATGTGGCAAGTAAAAGGCAGACAGACGAACTTTGTTGGTAAGCGGGCGACGCTGTATGTGTGACACACTTTTTTCCTCTCTCGACTACAAACTTCGTATGTCTGCCTTTCACATGCCACATTGTAAAAGGGGACTTATGGTACCCACAAACGAGGCAATATAGTGAAACCCTGAAATTTATGGCGGAACAGAAGTGGCTTTATATATCTCTACAAATAATATCAATATTGATATTTTTAACGAAAATGCAAAACAGTTTTATATAAAAAAAGTTATTCAGGCTTATTATGAAAATGGGCGTTCAAATCAAAATGCATATCGTGCACTTCGTGACTTTTTTTCGGTCAATTAATTCCTCCAAATGTTCGTACAATCAGAAAAATTGTGGAAAAATTTGAGAAAACTGGGCCTGTAGGAGATGTAAAAATACCAGTCCATGCTCGTAGAGCTCGTACTGCAGAAAATATTGCTGCTGTTCGCGATAGTGGTGCTGAAGAGCCGTCCACTTCAAGTCGTCGTCATGCCCAACAATTGCGCCTCTCACGCTCGTCGTTGATGAACATTATGCATAAAGACTTGCATTTACACCCTTACTGAGCTACCTAAATAAGAGCGGCAAGCGTTTTTTGTATGTCAAAAATTTTCATTTGCATAAAGTTTATACGAAAAAAACCTTTAGAACGCGAATTCGACACCACCCGACTGGAAAATCCTTTTTGACAAATCGCTGTGTCGATTTTGGAAGATATGGATGTGGACGATATGTGCTTTCAACAACACGATACCACTTGCCACACACATAACGAAATAATGGCTCTTTTGCGCAACAAATTCAATGGCCTTGTTGTCTCACGTCGCGGCGATGTTAATTGACCGCCAAGATAACACCGTTGGAATTCTTTCTTTGGGGTTATTTGAAAGAAAAGGTGTACGTCGATAGGCCAGCAACAATTCAAGAGCTAAAGGATGAGATAATTCGGCACATTAACGGCATAGAACGTCAATTATGCCTAAGCGTCATCGAAAACTTGGACCATCGGAAGGAGGTGTTCCGCCGAGGTCGGGGCGGCCATTTTCCCGATATTTTGTTCAATACATAATTGAACCATACCAATATTATCATAATAAAGAGAAATGACAATAATTTCCAAAATAATTTTTGTCTTATTCAAAATCAACATCGGTCCTTAAAATTTAACCAGCCTTTATTTAAATAATCATAATTTTTTGTTTTTTTTTAGGAAATAAAAGTTAAACTTCATCTTCAGTGCTACGAGTATTAAGCACAAAAACTCGTTATTACATATTTAAAACTCACGGATTGCTCAATAACAAATCCCTGCTGAGGGTAGACAATAAGTGTAAGTATTATGTTTATTGTGAAAAATATGAGAAATTAAAATAAATAAAGTGGAACAAGTACTAATGGAAAAATGTTTTCAAATTAAACTCAGATTTTACTTGTTCTTTTCAAAATACATTCATTGGAATTTTCATTTTCTAAACTTGTAATAAAAGCGTTTTTATTTTTATTTGTAAACCATACATTATCCAGGATTTCTCCTCATATTTTTTTTCTTCATTTGTTTAACAAAGAGAAGCACGTTTTTATTAAAACAACATTTTTTTATTTATATAAGAAAATAATAAAAAAATTGTAGTTAATAACAACCATTCATTGCAATATTCCCAAAATACCCAGAAAACAAGTGAAGTTTTATCTTTTTTTTTTTTTTTTTTTTGTAGGATAAACAAAACAAAAAATCCTTTTTATGGAATTTACTTTAAAACAAGTTTTCTTATTTTAGCTCAAAATTTTTCTGTCTTTTGTTATGGGTATGAAATAAAACATGTTAAATAATATTTTTTTGTTAATAAAAAAGGGAAACCGAGCGCAGAAGGGTTTTAAAGATTTTAAGTGTTCAGTTGTGTAAAGGGATTATAAAATTAAATGTTGAGAAAAGATAATTTTATTTTAACAAAAAAATATTAGATTTTCGGTATTATAAGTAGAAATTCAAAATTGTGAAAAAGGTAACAGATCAACCTAAACAAGAGCGGCACATGTTTTTTAGGTGGCATGTCATAACGTCCATCAAAGAAATGTCGTAGCGTCCGCGGACGTTATGACACTTTGCAAGGTGTCATAATGTCCACAACAAGCAAGAATGTAAACAAATTTGGGATCATAGACGGCCTTCGGCCGGGCGCAAGGATTTTCTTTTCTATGGTATAACAAATACCGGCTTCGCTAACTAAAGCCTTCGGCCGGGCGCAAGGATTTTCTCCTCTATGGTATAACAAACACCGGCTTCGCTAAGTAAAGCTTCTAATATCTGCCTTGTTTCCGAACGAAAGCCGACTATGCAGAGAAGCTTTAGTTAGCGAAGCCGGTGTTTGTTATACCATGGAGGAGAAAATCCTTGCGCCCGGCCGAAGGCCGGCTGTGCAGAGAAGATTTAGTAAGCGAAGCCGGTATTTGTTATACCATAGAGGAGAAAATTCTTGCGCCCAAAAGAGTTTTCTTTATATATTTAATATAAACACCCAGAGAAAAAGCAGCAAAACCATTTAAAATTTTTTTTTACCATATTATGTTTCATTTAACCAAATCATTGTCACCGACAACCATATTATGGTTAAATTAGTTTCTTTAAAAATAGTTTTGTTGGTTGGGACCATAATGAAACATGTTTTTCTCTGCGTGTATGCAGATCATTTTTTTGTATTTAACTTCTTTAGTAATTATGGACCTAATGACACTTTTGAAAGTGTCATAATGTCCATTTGCAAAGTGTCATAGTGTCCATGGACGTTATGACACTTTCAAAAGTGTCGCAGTGTCCATGGACACTATGACACTGGACGTTATGACATGCCACCGTTTTTTTATTTTTGAAAAATATTCATGCCCATACATTTCTTTAGAGGTTAGCCAACTGGCACAAAAGTAGTCCCAAAATAGGTCCTTTGGTGGATGAGACCGGTTTCAGTTTTAACACTTTATATGAATGGGGCCTATCACTTTAACATGGGGTTGTCATTAGACGGGGTTAATTGACATCAGCTACCATTTGACAAGTCACACATAATCTCCATGAACATGTTTAGTGTTAATTATTACATGCTTCCTTCCTTCCTATTATTCCAATAAAACATGTCTAGGCAGTCTTTATATCGGGTGATTCATCGTGAGGTTTGATGTATTATGTAAAATACCCACATAACGACTGATATCTCGTGAATAACAGGAGGAAGGATGGCTCCCAAAGCTGACCGAGACAATGCTCTTGAATTTCAGGAAGCACATAGTCCGTTAACATGGTGCGATAACGGTTCCCATTGGCGGTAACATTCTGATTTTTCTCATTTTTGACGATATATGGACCAATGATTCCACCAGCCCATGAACCACACCATACCGTTGTTTTTAATGGATCTAATGGTAGCACTTAGTACTTTTCGGCTTGTTCATCAGCCCAAATAAGCCATTTTTCTTCGACTCTGCGCACCGTAAGTTTATCGATTCGCACGAAAAACATTTCTCAGACTTTAACACTGATTTTCGTAATACAGCTGAACAATTTGGAGACGCTATTGTGGTGTGTGTCTTTCGATGATAACTCGCCAGACGATATTGAACAAAAATGACAAATCAGTTTGATACGAGTCACGCGTAATCTGTAAAAAAGCATATCAAAAATCAAACCTCACGATGAATCACCCTTTATATAAATAGAAAATTACTTTTATTTTATTAAAAAAAAGCTTCGATACAAAGAAAAAAATACGCACTGGTCATGAGTTCTTTCTTTTTGTCCTAATTCTATTTTAACCCAATCCCAGTATTAGTTTTCCAGTAACAATTGATACAAATTTTCCGTAGGATTTGTATGTAGCAAAACGAAATGCTTAGCGATTGGAAAATCCTATTTTGACAGGGCGTAATAAAAAATTTCAAAATATTTGTTTACGCTTTCAGGTCAATCTAGCGATTTAATCTCTGTTATTTATAAATTTTGTAAGTTTTTTTTTAACACTAGCAAAATCCAGAATTAGAAAAATACTTAAATTATGATTATATTGAAAACAAAAGTAAGAAAAACGTTTATAAAGTACACATCTTTAAAATAACCGGATTATTATAACGATTTATTCGATTTTCAAAAAAATTTTCATTAACCGGCTTGAGCAAATTCATATATATAAAACCGGTCGAATAATGATCGTTTGATCTCCCTGTAAAATATATTCAATATTATTTAAGTGATCTTGTTGCAAAAGAACTTAATTTTTCACTCTTCCTTGCTCCTTATGGAACTTTCATTTACCAAAGAACTTTTTAAACTACCCTTCGTTTGCAATTATCTACAATCAGAAGTTACAACATAAAAAATTTTAAAATATAAGGTTAGAAAAATTAACGTTTAAAAATATGTAAAAAATAAAAAAAAATATGCATGCAAAAAACCTTTAATGCTTTTTAATTAATAAATTGTTGAATGGAAATATAAAAAATATTTTTTAATATTAAATAATTAAATTAAAAATTACAGCAGAAATCAATAATAATAGAAATAATCCCTTAAGCTAGTAGTGAGGCAAATTTGTCAAAAGTATTTCAATAAAACTGTAAAAAACTAAAAAAAAAATAACGGTCCCTTACGCAGGGACCGTAACCGTTATAAGTTAAAAATTACTTTTTAAACATTATTATTCAATTTTATTTTTCGCTTAAAAATAAGAGTTATTTTCTGAGTTTTTCTATTCCTCAGAAATTAAAGATATTTCTTGTTGTTTTATTTATTTTTCAGAAAAGAAAAATTATTTTTGCGTTTCATTTAATCGCCATTTAGTAGTTATTTTTTGCTTAGAAAATAAAATTTTTTTTTGGTTTAGAAAAAACCAGGAACCTTTGAAATTTTATTTTTTTTTTTTTGCTTACAAAAAAAAGTATTTTTTTTTTCGCTAAAATTAATATTAACCGATTTAAGGGCGAATTTAATCCAAGAGTCTGTGCCTCTTATTTTTAAATTAAATACTTTTTTTTATATCGTGAGCTTATATCCAAAAAGTGTTATCTGCAATTTTTCGAAAATGCGTTTTTTTTATAAAAGCGAGTTCACTGATTCAAGGGTCATCTGATATTTCAATTTGAAAAAAAAAATATTCTCAAATACTGTGTTGTGCTTTCTAGCAAACACGCTTTTTTTTGTGTGTAGATTTAATTTAATACAAACCAGCATTTCCCAAAAAAAAAAAAAAAAAAAAAAAAAAAAAAGCCGAAACCCGACACAAATGATTGTTTTTTGTTGGGTTTCTTTTTTGTAAATATAATGGTTACCAAGCACAGGTCTCAGGACTCATAATTCACAATTATTATAAACACATTGGGCTCAAAATTTTTAATTTGTGCTTTGCGATTGGAGAAAATGTGTCATAAATTGGGAATTTGTAAAAAAAAAAGGTATATTGCGGAAGAGCCTGCGCCCGCAGCGATTAAAATTTTTTGCATAGCAATAATATACATCAAGAAGCTTTTCGAAAAAGTATAGATAATATACATATATGTATGTGGCTTAACAATTGTTATAATAGCAAGTTTTAATTTTCGTAATCGGATATATCTTAAACTTTAAGAGATACATTATGAAGAACTTGACAATCGCATTTCACTAAAAAATATTTTTTAAAATCGAGCTAAAATTTAAGAATTAAAAATCGTTTTAAATTTTTGTAATACCCGAGTTGCCTTATTTTGGGAACCTATGGCGCCTCTGCTGATAAGTCTACAGACGTCAAATCCAAAACTTAAACTCGGCTCAAATTTCATTCCGATCGGCAACCCCGTTTACAAAATATAGAACTATTTCCATTTTTTTCTCAAAATTTCCCCCACTGTGCATCGGTCATATAAATAGAAGCGAATCCCTGTCAACTTCCTATTCAACTAAGCAAATTGAAGCGTTTTGAAGCATTGAAGCCTATTATTTCGCAAGTATATCATTATTTGTATGACTATATAAAATAGGCGGATGAAGTTTAATTATTTATTGCATTCAATAGGGGTTAGTGCAAAATTTTATGAATTTATTTACTATTTTTTTTGAATGTACTTCTTTTCATTTATAAAGCTTTTTACAATAGTTTTACTCCCTCAATATTTCACATACTGTTTTGCTTAAGCCAACCTTTGGTTAACATGTTAGAAACAGGGGCTAAGCTAAATCTGTTTCTCGAAACCAATCGCGTCCCGAGAGCAACAAAGTGTCTAACATTTTTATGTGTATGTTTTGAATAATGTAAAAAGTTAAATGGAAATACTAGGAAGAACTATAGAGAGCCATTTAAGCCACTAGCAAGCAGTCGTTGGGGGGTTCGCGTCCACCTGGTCTTCCAGCAACCACATAAAAACCCTGTCACACAAATATTATTATAGACTCCCCTAATTTTGTATTTTGTGTCTTCAATTAGGTATCTTGTCAATCTTAGATAAAAAACGTCCTCTAGGTGGTATTGACGACTAACGTCTCATGACCCACCCTACCTTTGGTTCTAGCGACGTGTAAAAATGCTAAAACCCCATAACTGAAAACTCTCTACAAACCTTACATCATTATAATAATGAAAATCTGACAATTTATACCTTAGTTTTTTCAAGTTCAAGAAGGATAATAAAACGTAAGCTGCAAATTAAATCCAGCTTTTGCAACTAACAAACATTGAAGCTATAGATCTGTACTTATACCTAGGAATGGCTTTAAACACTACCAGAATATCTTGTATCTTCATGTTACACTTTATTACTTTAGCTATCCATTGGTTAGCAATGACGTTAATTGTGTACGTACAGAAAATTTAACAATTATCAGACACTATAAGAATGTTATGCATTTTCTGGCCCGCTACGGCCTTTGTCAGTATTCTTTGTGTCACACTGGATAGTGGCACTTTATAAATTTCATGTATTTAACCCAACAATTTTAACAAATAGAATATGGGAATTATTATTATTTTTAATTATATTAACCATTTTTTCGAATGTGCTTTTATGAGTTGTATTTCAATTTATAAAGCTTTTTACAATAGTGTTGATTACGCGTTTCTTAATATTTTACTTTTCCATAATATATGATATATTGTTTTGTTAAAAAATACTTATTATTTTAATAAAAAAAAATAGTTTTCATTACAGCTCAGTTTTATTTTTGTTCAAAAATTGCTATCTGCTTGTTTCAATGTTCAAGTCAATACCACTTTAATTTGTAAATAGATATATAAGCGAATGATACCATAAATATAAGTAAATAAGTTGTAGAATTATTGAATTATAGTTCAATAACAGCTGTTATTTTTAAGTATTATAAAATTTGCTTATTATTGTATAAACAGGTTGTAAATAAAGAAATTCATAAAAAAAAGATATATAAGCGTGAATAACTGGAATAAAAAATTAAATTAGCATATGTATGATTTAGATGTTGTTTTTAAATAACATTGTAATGTAAAGAAAGCAATTACTCTTTAAATGATCGAAAAAACAGTTTTTTTGATTTCCTGTAAAATTGTGCTTTTGCAGATAGCAGATATTTGGCAATAAACCCTCGATATATTATTCAATTTAAAAATGATATACTTTTTTCATGACTTGGTTTTGTTCAGCTATGTGTCCTCCATTTGTACTTGCTTGCATTAACAATGTGTGTCAAATAGAGTTTTTTTTTTAATTTTCTTCTCACTTAATGCATAAATCGATTACTGCTTTAAGCAGCTTAAAAATAGAAACAAACTATAAATGAAGAAGATTAAAAAAAACTAACTTGACTCTTAGCAAAGAAAGGCCAAACGATAAACAATTATTAAGAATAAGAGGAAAATACAATATTTAATAGTTCTAGAAAAAAGTCATGACTTAATAACTTAAACAAATTACAATAAAATGGGTAACATTCGGCTCTGCCGAATCTTTTATACCCTCTACCATCAATAACAATATTTCAGAAGTGGGGTTTATATTGAATCTGTTAATAATTAACCAATCTTTATAAAAACTGACCTCAAAAGATTATAATTCGTTGCGATCTAAGGAATTTCTCAAAGAATCTCTCGAAATCATCAAAACCACATTTGGGATTTGCTAGTTTGTCTGCCGTTTCAATTTTATAGCACCGTGAATATTTTGGCAAACACTTGATTTTGGCGAAGAACATGCAATTTTTCCTACGGCAATATCTCGGAACCGTATTGGAATTTTGTTTTCCTGTCTTTTTCACAATTAGAGCTTTATAAGGAACAAAATGGAGAACAAACTAATCCGAAAAATACATTTAGTGCCCCAAAATTGCTAAAATGTCGAAAAATTTTAATATTTTGTATATTTTTGCACAATTATTGGCCCAAAGCTGCCAAACCATGAGAAATTCAGTGCAGTTATTATCAGAAAAAATATTCCTTATAATCCAATTCATAATCCCTCGGAATATTATCATACTAAAAAATGGCTTTTCTCATACATGTATTCCAGCTGTATTTCCCATCGCAAATTCGGAAAATACATATATGTATATATCAGTGATGGAAAATTTAAAAATTAAGATGGTACTGACCACCAAGCAAAAGAGTAATTTATAAAACATTTTGGTACTTTTTATAAAACATATTTCTTATTAAAAAATATACTCAAAAAAGACAAAAATTTCAACAAATAAAAAATATATTAATTTTAATATAAAAAATATAAAATTTTGGTAAACAAACACACAGAAGAAAATCAATGTAAAATAGTCGAAAACGAGGTTCATTTTACATATTTCAGTTACAATAACTTCCTAGGAATATTTTTCTTTTAAAATAACCTTAATTCATATTAATTTAACATTCCAGTAAAGTTAGAGCAAAATGACATTGATATTGAAATAACACTACGACTCACGTTGAATTAAAGTTGTTTCAAGTTAAACCAACTTGAATTTAATGTAGAATCAGTTTAATTTGAGTGTGAAATGTCAGTGAGAAAAAGCTTCGGAAACAACATATGTTTTTGTTTTACAGGGATGTTCTGGAAATCGAAACGCAAAACGAAAGAATTTAAAAGTGGTTTTTTTAATAAGATTTTTGTTGTTAAAGAAATACAAATACAACACACTACAGATATTTCTCTTTTAAACAGAATTATATAAGAAAATTATAAAAAATTGCTTCAAAATTCTTGCGTTTTGCGTTTTCGATTTCCAGAACATCCCTGTTAGAATGATTGTAAACACTTATCCCCTGAACTTGAGAGATAGAGAGAGAATATTATTATTTATTTTCCTGTTGCACTATTTTTCAGAAGCACTCGCAATTGAAAGACACCAGCAGAAGAGACCCGATATGTTTTCGTCGTCATTCTACTTCGAGATTTTGATGTATTTAACTAAATAATTACAACCTTCTTCTTTTTTTAAAATTACTTTAAATATAAAAATAAAAAATTCATGTTCTTCTTCTTGAAGTGTTGTTGTTGTTTTCACAAATAACACGTAAAACAAGATATTATGGATTCAATACTGAATAATATTATTTTAACATTATTCATTTAAAATTAATATGAAACAATGATAATTTTAAATAAAATCCGTACTTTAGCCGAAATTGACTATGATTTCCAATCAACATTGCGCCTTGTTGATTTGACATTGGTATGTTTTCTGTGTGCATGTATGAACATATACTTTCTAGAATTGTATAAATCTTAGCCCATTGGAAGCAGCCTGCATTTTTTCCAAAGTTTCCAAGCATCTTTTTATTTTCGTTTTTCATTCCCGAACAAACAGCTTATTACATATTTTCTAGTGGTGTTCAAAATATATTTGTTAACTATTTTTGAGTAAAAATAGTAAATTCGTACTATATTATACTGTTATCGAAACCATGAATTTGAAATGCATTGAAAATGACATTGGTGCTTGAAGAATATCAATATTTGTGTAACAAAAAACATGAACGAAAGAGAACAATAAATTGTATGTGTATCCTGTATATTATTGGCCCGTAGAATATTTTGTCAATGTTTAAAAAAAAGTCACACTGGATTTCTTTACAAGGAAGCATAAAATGTAAAGAGTACTAAAACTGACGTGAGAGTTCTGTGTTATTTATGAAAAGAAAAAGTATTGAAAATAGTGCCATAGTACTGAATTTTCCATCACTCGTATATATATATATGATATACAATGTAGCAAAATGTAAAACAACATGAATAAATCAATATTAATTTTACATACATTTTTCGAATTATCAAAGTAAATACAGCTGGAAAATGTAAAAAAAAGCATTATAATGTTATGGAGCAATTCCATATGAAAACGATCAAAATTGGCAAATTTTTGGACGACCCCTCTCCGATTTTAAAATAAATAGTCTCAATCGATTGCCCAGCAAAAAATAATGTACCTACATATTTGTTTTTTTTTTTTATAGTGACTGGTTTAGTGGTGGTGTACACCACTGTCATGTGACAAAATTGAAGAATTCTTCATAAGGGACCTCATTGAAAGTTGTTTCAAAAAAAAAACTACTAAAGCGATCGCAACGAGTAATAGCTCGTTGGAAAGGTATTGAATCAGGCTTTAATTGAAAAATAAAATTTTCCTAATGTTTCTTAGAAATTTACCTTTAAATTTTCCCAAGAAAATTAAATTTTCCGATATTCCACAGAAGCTCCTAAATTTTCCGGTTTTTTTGGATTCCTCATAATTTTTGCTTTAAGAATCAGCAATAAAAAAATGGGCCCCGACTCCTTGTTTGGACAGGAGAAGAGCATTTAAGAGACCACCTTGTTAAAAATACATTTTAAAAATTATTTTACAGTTAAAAATACATTTATGAAGAAAAAGTCTTTCTTATTTTGCTGCTTATACTTAATTACAATATTTATTAAAAATTTCAATTGTCTTGGCATCATTATAAAATTACAGTAACTTTAAATTTAGCACGTCGGGAGACGAAGAGTACCGCTTTACATTAATTGACATATCAGAAATATTTGGTATGAAGCAATGAAACTTTTGCGTTCCAGTTATAGTTTTGACATTATTATATCTGTTTTGAATTCGTCGCTCCATGGCATCGTCTTCTTTTTGAGTGCATAAAACTGTGTTAATGGCAATTTCCTTGCTTTGAATCCACGAAAACAAATGTTGTACATTTAAGATCTGGTCAGTATATGGCCTTTGCAAACTTGCCTTAAGCCTATAGTACACGGCATGTAAAAAGACACATGCGCATGTGGTTCTGACGTAATTTTGACGTCATCACACAACACGCAATGTTTATTGAGGCTTTGCATTGTTGTCAAAATTACGTCAGAACCACATGCGCATGTGTCTTTTTACAGCCGTGTACTATAGGCTTTAGTCGCCATGCGTTTTAGGGTTCCCCCTAACGCATCGCATGGGCCCTTACCGTGGGACGTCGCGAAAAAGTGCCACTTGACCTTGCAGTTTTGTTCTTCTTCAATTATGCAAAGATTGTAAAAATTTTTTTTATTCTTGTACTGAGAAGCATCGAGATTGCATCGAATTTTGATCTTAAGAATTCAAACAGTTTCATTTGAAATAAATAAACGGACACATAATTATGAGCTAAACTCTCCGCGACAACAACAAGGCTTACGGTATGTAGTTCGTTATCTTCGTTTTTGAAATAAATGCAAAAAGGATGCACCGTGCACTGGTCGTTTGCCCAGTGATAAGCCTGAATTTCATCCTGAACGAGAAAAGTGTAATTCTCGGCAAAGTCGCTTATCACAATGAATTCATTTTGGGCTAATTTCTCCTTACTTTTCTTTAGAAATTTCGATGGCATCTCGGATATGAAATGGTGCGCCTTCAGTTCATTCAACTTGAATCAGAATTCCTCGATGAATTCCGGAATCTGCTTTACCACGGTCTCAAGGGAACATCTGCCGCTGCTAATTATTCTGAATTAACAGCTGTTCAAACTTTTCCGCCAAATATTGCTCTAGCTCGTCAATCTTCGGACAATTGTCGCATTTGGACAGATGACAATTTTCCGTGGGGTATGCGCACAACGACTTCGACAGGAGGTCCCTATATGTTTCAATTTCACCGTGAAATACTTTCAATTTCTTGCATGGAAAGAAAATTAATTTGATGTTTTGATGAAACATGCAAACGCAGACTGAATGCGTTCCGTGCCTGTCTAATGCCAGCACGCATTCTTTTGGTCGTAGGATGGCAAACTTAGAAAATCCCACTTTTTCTGCTGGGTATTTCTCATTGAACTGATGGTATGCTTCGGATAGATTACATAATAATAATCTGCGCTGCTTGTGTACTTTTTCTCCATCTTCACGTGTGATAACATAGTCACGTGTACCTGGGCAGGCGCGGCTGTTGTCATCATTGCAGTAAAAATCTTGAATCAATTTCACCGTTGCTTCGCTGAGGGTCCTTGAGCCAAATTTCTTGGTGGGAGTCGCCAATATGCCCTTCTGTCGAACTAATTCTTTGCTTCTTCTCGCGATGTAAAAAGATGTTTTAAACTGTTCAGAAATCTTGCGTATAGACCATGATTGAGGCAGCACAGATAAAATGAGATATTTCTCCGGAAAAGTGGTCGCTAAATTGAATTTTCTTTTCAACTGCTCAATCATTTGTTTGCCGTCATCAACGTCATCTGCTTGACTGCATTCGTTATCAGAGCCTTCATCAAATATTGTCGCGATTGCACTCATAACCTTGCCTTTTTTCTCTTTCCTGTATGTTTCACTTCGCAACTTTCTGTTTCTAATAGGCGTTTCACCTAAAGTGGTAATAGCCTCATTCAAAGGACTCAAAGACATATTGACCATCGGAATGTCTGCCTCACTATCAGACGAAACATTTGGTTCACTTGTCATTTCACTCTCGGATTGTGGCTGCATTTGTTTCAATGCATTTGCTTGTTGAGACAAATCGATTTTACACTTGGGGCAAATTAATTCTGCTTCTTCACCGTATTGTATATTTAATTCATTCATGTATCGCTTCGAAACACCAGTTAATTTTAATACTTTTATCTTTTTCGAACGATGTCCACTCTTGTTAAACGGATTGCAGCAAAATTTATTCATTTTACTTTAAATTGTCTTTACAGCTTCACTCTTTACTTTACAAAAAAAAAAACACTTTACCACTTTCACGTTTAGTATTCAACTGAAATTTGACTCAGAGTGTGTGAAGTATTTATATTTATTTTTTGGTAAAAACTAGGTAAAAAAAATAAGCGATATTTGCTTTTCTTTAATAGGAAAATTTGCGTGAACTACTGGTCATAAAATGTTTTTTAAAAGGGACTTAATTGGTTACTGCCAATAAGCCGACCACAGGTCATAAAATGTTTTGCAAATTTTTTAAATTACCAGGTAATAAATATTTCGCCATATTTATGGAAAATCCGTGTTTTATGACTTGTTTCTGCACGTGTCATTTTAGGCGAAATATTTATTACCTGGTAATTTAAAAAATTTACAAAACATTTTATGACCTGTAGCCTCAGTCGGGTTTGGTGTGCCATTACATGCCACTGCTGCTATTATCCATGGATTTATGGCCGATCTTGTGAAGGCAGGCAGACCATATTCACTACACACTCAACTTGGGGCTCTTAAAAAAATTGATTTTTTCTTCATAAATGTATTTTTAACTGTAAAATAATTTTTAAAATGTATTTTTAACAAGGTGGTCTCTTAAATGCTCTTCTCCTGTCCAAACAAGGAGTCGGGGCCCATTTTTTTATTGCTGATTCTTAAAGCAAAAATTATGAGGAATCCAAAAAAAAAAAAATTAGCCGGAAAATTTAGGAGCTTCTGTGGAAAATCGGAAAATTTAATTTTCTTGGGAAAATTTAAAGGTAAATTTCTAAGAAAAATTAGGAAAATTTACCTTTCCAACGAGCTATCACTCGTTGCGATCGCTTTATTAGTTTTTTTTTAAAACAACTTTCAATAAGGGGCGTTATGAAGAATTCTTCAATTTTGTTACATGACAGTGGTGTACACCACCACTAAACCAGTCACTATAAAAATAAAAAAAAATATGTAGGTACATTATTTTTTGCTGGGCAATCGATTGAGACTATATATTTTAAAATCGGAGAGGGGTCGTCCAAAAAGTGATCGCTTTCATATGGAATTGCTCTATGAGGAACTTTGAGCTTTATTGTAAGGATTATTATTTTTTCTGAATATTCCCAGCAAAAACTTTACTTACAATCCAAATTTTAATGACTTCCTGAATTCATTACTTTGTGGCTTTATTCACCACTTTTTGCATTATTAGTTATATATTAAATAATTACTTTATTATTATATCATAAATAAGTCATAATTATATATTGCAAAAAAATAATTTAATAGAATCATTTAAATTAGATTTCAACAAGTTATCTAATTAAATTTGCATTATATTCCATTAATATTTGTTTGATATCCGGTACTTCTAAAAAATGTTAAGCATAATTTCGACGTGAAATCCATGGAATATTTAAAAATCAATTAATAACACTGTGCAAAAAATTGACACTTTTTTTCGTGACAAGCTGGGCACCTGGCGTTTTAACATAATTCGGGTACGCTGAATCCAGTGGTGCCCGCGGTTTTTTAAGGTTCTGGTTTTCGAGATATACCGTTATTTCGAAAATGGAGGAGGTTGCACCACATATATTCGCGTGTAACTCAAAAACGCTTTAGCTTATTCAAAAAACTTAAAAAACCGAAACTCCGCAATAAATAATTTTAGTCGTTTTAGAAACATAATTTTTTTTGGAAAAAAAAATAATAAAAACCGAAGTTCCAAACAAAACAAGCCATAAATGTTTAAAATCTGTTTGCAACTTTTGATTTTATTCACAAAAGTCGACAAATTTTAATTAATTTAAGAATTTCATAAAACGCAATATTTGTATGGGATCCCCCCTAAGGGATGGTGATAAAGGGAAAGTATAATTTGAGAAAATGTTAAGAACAAATAACTAAGTCAGTCATACATTTTATCCCCCTAGGGGCGACTCATGGGCATTTATGGGACTTTTTCTTCAATATATTTCTAGTCTGCATAGAACATTTTGTATGGAAGCCCCCTTAAGGAATGGAGATAGCGGGTGGGTATGTTAAAAATAAATGATTGAGATGAAAAATAAAGTGGGATTGGTCATACATTTGACCCATCAAGGGGCATCCTAGGCGCTGCAGGGGCCAAATTTAAGAATTTCATTAAACGGCCATATTTGTATGGGAGCCCCCCTTAGGGCTGGAGATATATTGCAACTATGTTTTAAGAAAATGTAAAGAACAAAAAACATTGGAGGTCAGTCATACATTTTATCCCCCTAGGAGTGAATCCTAGGCCTTAGAAATAAATGATGGTAATGAAAAATAAAGTTGCGCTACGTCTGCAAAAAATTAGAAGCTTAGCTGCATTTTCCTATTTTTTATGAATTTTTAAAAAACAAAAATTTCGAAATTTTGTTAAAAAAAATTTTTTGTTTTTCCAAAAAAAAAAAATTATGTTTCTAAAATGACTAAGGATATTAGAAAGAAGTTTTACTTTTCTTAAAGGAAATTTTATTGCGGTTTTTTAAGTTTTTTGAATAAGCTAAAGCGTTTTTAATGTATGTAAATATATAAATAAATATGTTAAAAAATTTCCCCCACAATATGGTTTTGTTTTTAGAACACTAGTAGGGATCTTTTCAGCAATATTATATTTACATATATTATTACACACATTGTTATTACTGTATTACACTCAAAATATTATGTAGCTAAAGTCAACGTTAAATGAAAAATAAAATAAATGCAAGTTCATTTAAAACCCGATCAACTAATTTTCTTTAAATCAGACTAAAATCAGTTTATTTTAAAATGTTAAAAAAAACTCATTAATTACAGTAAAAATTACTGATTTTAATTTTTGTTTCGAAATTTTAATTACCATTTTAGATATAAAATTTTTAATATGTAAAATATACATTTATTTATTTCAGAAAAAACGAAAGCAACTTAATATTTTAAATGGACGGAAATTCATTCGTCATTTGTAATTTGTTTTTTTAAACAACGTGCCTAAAAAGCTAATAAGTAATTGTAGGACTAAAATGACTATATTTTGGTTTAATTTTAACTTAACGAAATAATGTTTAATAAACACAAGCCAGTGTGGCCAGGTCTAAAAAAAATTTAAAGTTATATCTGGCATTAGACATGGCCAAAAAAATGCTAAAAATGATTTTTAAAAAGTGCTAAAACAATGCTAACATTTTTTAAAGATTTTTGTTAAAAATGTATTACCAGTATAAAATTTTATTCGAAACTAAATACATTTCAGTGATTAATTTTGTAACGAAATTTAAATAAATTGTTATATTTAAGCAAGTGGCTAGATTTTTGGTAAAGCATACTTAAACCTCTGATATATTCAAAATTTAAACGATTTATTTATATGATATACAAAATTTTTATCTAAATACAAAGTGAAATTTCCGTGTACTTTTATATCATAATATCAAAGGGCGAATAATGTTTTAATCAACATAGTAAGGGCATTTCTAATATTCCCTGAAAATTATAGTTTTTTTTTTAACGAAATTGAATTTTAGGTACAACTATTTCTAGTCAAAATGTTATATCTATATATATAAAAATGGATTATGTATGTTTGTTTGTTTGTTTGTTTGTCGCTTTATAGACTCCGAAACTACTGAACCGATTTTCCTGAAATTTTTACAGTAACATCACGTGAGCCCTAAAAATAAAATAGGCTACTTATTTTTTCGATAGGGGCAGGGGAATTGGTACCCCCCATAGGATGCCAATGTTAATTATCGCACGATTTTCCTGAAATTTTTACAGTAACATCACGTGAGCCCTAAAAATAAAATAGGCTACTTATTTTTTCGATAGGGGCAGGGGAATTGGTACCCCCCATAGGATGCCAATGTTAATTATCGCACGATTTTCCTGAAATTTTTACAGTAACATCACGTGAGCCCTAAAAATAAAATAGGCTACTTATTTTTTCTATAGGGGCAGGGGAATTGGTACCCCCCATAGGATGCCAATGTTAATTATCGCACGATTTTCCTGAAATTTTTACAGTAACATCACGTGAGCCCTAAAAATAAAATAGGCTACTTATTTTTTCGATAGGGGCAGGGGAATTGGTACCCCCCATAGGATGCCAATGTTAATTATCGCACGATTTTCCTGAAATTTTTACAGTAACATCACGTGAGCCCTAAAAATAAAATAGGCTACTTATTTTTTCGATAGGGGCAGGGGAATTGGTACCCCCCATAGGATGCCAATATTAATTATCGCACGATTTTCCTGAAATTTTTACAGTGACATCACGTGAGCCCTAAAAATAAAATAGGCTACTTATTTTTTCGATAGGGGCAGGGGAATTGGTACCCCCCATAGGATGCCAATATTAATTATCGCATATCTTAAGAGCCGCTGCACGCATTTTGCTGAACTTTTTGTAGTAGGATCTTCTGAGCCCCGGAATTGAAATAAAATAGCAGCGGGGGTATATGAATACCCCATAGGACGCCAATGTTTAACATCGCATATCTTAAGAACTGTAATAGTGAGAATGTTCAAACTTTCTAAAAGTCACTCTTATGGTATACTACACTTTTGAAAATAAAAATAAAGCGGGTAGGCGCAGGGGGGGAAATACCTCCCATAGGATGCATACATTAAATATCGCTCAACTGAAGAACTATTAAAGGGAGAGTCTTCAAACGTGGTTAAAGCTACTATTATAGTAAACTATAAATTTCAATATAAAAATGTGCGGGGTCAGTGTAGCGAAGCGCACCGGGTTAAGCTAGTAATTTATAAAATTTTTTTAGTAAAATCATTTAAACTATTCGGCCAAATGTTTTAAATAAATAATGCTAAAAAAAGCTAAAAACATTTTCCAAAAATTCTAAATAAAATGCTAAATGAAAATTTTGCAACTAAATATAAATTTTTAATTCTAAATTTAGCTGCAAAAATGCCAAAATGGCCACACTGCTACAAACATCGCGAACAAAAATAAGTACTTTTTCTAGTAGAAAAATAAGTAGTATTTTCGTCAAGTTCTCATTATTTTTTCCTATTTTGTAGGCAAAGTTTTTGCTGGGTAACTTAACTAAATTGTGCAGAGTTTGGCAGCTTTGGGTCAAAAATAGTGAAAAAAGACATAACAAATTTAAATTTTCCAATATTTTATCTATTTCAAGGCCCAAGATGCAGGTTTTTTCAATTGTTTGTTTCATATTTTTTGTTCTCCTAGTCTACAGCTACAATTGTGCCGATTCCGAGGAAAATTGCATGTTCTTCGAAAAAACAAGATTTGGCCAAAATCTACATGAGGCAATAAAATCCGAACGGCTGTATTTCGAGAAATTCCACACAAGAAGGAGTTTGAATTTGATGTGTTGCATAGTGTTATTGACCCGCATTCGTAAAATTTGGCGGTTTGTTTTCAATCTTATAAAATATAACAGACCAAATTCTACTACAAAAGCATTATTTGTTATATTTTAGGCGTATTATTCTGTTTTAGAGAGAACGCCTAAGGCAATTTATTGAACGATATTCACAAAATTTTATATAAGGTTTCTAGTCATAAAAAACGAGTCTGTGCAAAATTTAATAATATTCGCTGTATTTCGCTAGCAATTTATGTTCTGTTTTTGTAAGTAAAGTATAAATTTTTGAGAGTGATTGTTCCCTATTTAGGATCAGGGGGCACAAATTATGGCAGTCGTAATCGAATACTTTTGCGATTCGAAATCAATTTTATTTATAATGCTTTCAGTCGAATCGAAATTATTTTTTTATTGTTGTGTAAACTCAAGTTAATGCTTAACAAAACTGAAAAAATAATTTCGATTCGTTCAGTATTAACAGAAAGAATTGGAACTAAAATTTCTTTCAAATTGAAAAAGTATTTGATCACGACTGCCATAATTTGCCCCCAAAACTCTTTTCCTACTGAACCAATGTGCTGGATTTTAATCCCAAAGTGCTGAGAATAACTAGAAACAATTTGGCACTAAAGTAGTTCTTTTCTGTTGTGTCTTTGTGAAGTAAGCATGTGAGCATGACAGACAGGCGGACATATCTAAGTGGTATAAGAATTACTCAAGAAACTAGAATTTTTACTTTATAGTCTTTTAGACGAATATTAAAAAAGTTTCACACGAAATGACAAACTTAGTACACCCTTATATTTACAACCAGTGGTGGAGGTTATAACGAAAATTAAAGATTTAAGTGCAATTAACGCATGAACAAACAAGAGAGACGGCGTACACAACAATAACAGCAAGATCAACATAATTGTACCAACAACTGCTAATAGATAAGTTAAGAAAAAGCTTCCCGTCCAACAAAGGCAAACTAACAAATAGATAATGATTATTAAAGTACGAGTTGTATGTTGTTGTTGTTGTTGCTGTATGTCTGTAGAATATACAATGGGCAAACAATACTTTATTAATATTTAATTATATACACTCATATTATTTAAGCAATAGAAGATAAGTGTGTATGTAAACCAACAATAACAGCTACTACTAGTAGTGCCACTGCTGAACTACTAAAACTACCAGTTTAACTTCAAATTAGTTTTATGTTGTAGTTACGAGGCTGTTTGCGTGCAGGACGAACAACGAAATCTTTGAGTCTGGGTCTAAATCTAAAATGCCTGGCACAAACTATTTAATGTTGACTTCTGTTTATCTTTGTTTTTATGATTTTCTTCATTGTTTTGCTACTGGTTGTTTGTATTTCAATGTCTGTTTGTGTGTTTGCATTAGTGTCTGTAAGAATATTTGTATGCTTGTTTTTTTTTTTTTTTTGTTGCTTTCATTTTACATGACTGCTTAATTTTCCAGCCAAGTTTCTATTTTTTAGTTGGCTTGACTTGACTGCATAATCTTTTAGAAATGTGTTTTTTACACGCTCTACTTTTTCTAAACAGGAAGGCATGTTATATTTGTTAAATGGTTCGTAATTCATTTGCTAGATAAAAGATGTTAGGTGGCTCTTAAAGCCTTTTGAATAGTTAGATAGAATATTTAAAATGTATTTTTCAACCCATAATTTCTTGCATATTCTATCAATTTAGGGGATATTTGGTAAGCTGTTGATGCGTCATTGGTAGGTGTTAAAAAATTGAGAGGCAGTTTTGTGATTTTATCTGCAAAATATTAAACTGAAATCGACATTAACCAAAATAACTTGAAAATTAGATAACCTTATGTAACCTGCATTGGCGTATTCTTGTAAATCATACTTAAATCGGAGAACGATATTGACCAATACGAAGCGGATTGCGGTAAAAGATTGATGAATAGAAATTTAATTTTAATAAAAATACATTTTGTATTTCAATATCGGATATTTTGAGGATTTTTTTTTTTTGTGAGATCCTTTTCATACCCGGAAAGAAGATTATTTTAATCCAAAATCCAAAAATAATTTCTTGATTTTAACTTATTTCGTTTGTGTTTAGTAGATTTCGTTAAATAAAGAAACATGTACTTATGATCAAAAAATTCACGTTTTCGGAAAATTATAAAAAATTTCTTTAAGAAAGATATACAAAAGTTGCTAGTTTTTATTAAAAATAAGAAATATATTTCTTCAAGCCGCACTTATTTAATATTAGTCTGCATTTCTTGATTTTTTAATCGAATCGAATTTCTTACATCAAGAAACAAATGCTATAAATTTTTTTTAAATTTCTTCAGAAAATACAAGGGTATTCATTCGGTTAACCGATTAAAAACTACCCGATTAAATGATCGGTTAATTTAAAATTGGCTATTTTCGATTAACAATTAAACCAGTTAATTTGAGTCGAATATCCGATTAACCGATGTAACAAAATTTTAAAACTATGACAACAGGTATGTGTTTAGAAAATATTTTTTCATACAAACAAAGAAAGTGTTCAGTGATCTTCATTTTAAATAAGTGTTTGCTGTCAACAGCATTTTGTTTCACGTACTTTTTATATGTATGTTTTTAGTTATCTGTTTCTTCTCATATCTTTTCATTTCAATCTGTTAACAAAATTAACCGAAACAATTAGAGTTAAAAATTTAAAAAATTTTTAATCCAAATTTCGCTGTTTTAATCAGGCTTAGGTTCATTGAATTTAATTTTCATATAATTATTTTTATGAAAATAGGAATTTTTACAACATGAAATAAATTAAAATTTATTGAAAATTTTTCATTCTTGACTGAGCTGAGAATTGAACCCATCTGGGAATTGAACAGAAATAAGAAAGAACATGTAAATCAATTAAAATAGGTAATCATTGATTCAACGCAAGTTTCGATCTACCAAGGTAAACTACCATTTGGTTTAAAGATTGATGTTTGACTATTGGCGTCATTCGTCGCCCATGGCGGTGAGTGTTAAAAGGCAAACCCCTCTGAATAGATTGTGTGGTTACAATCAAAACTATTCAGGGCACCCTGTCCGTGAAAACCTGGGTTCAATTCCCAGCTCAGTCAAGTATGAAAAATTATCAATAAATTTTAATTCATTCCATGTTGTAAAATTCCTTTCTTCATAAAAATAATTTAAAGAAAATTAAATTCAATGAACCTAAGCCTGATTAAAACAGCGAAATTTGGATTAAAAGCCATTAACAGTTCAATAAAAAAAACCACAATACTAATTAATTTAAAAAATTGTTTACGGGAACCTTATGGTATAATAGAAAATATTGTATAATTAGCGAAATCCAGGAATAAGACTTAAATTTTCTGTATTATGGGAAGATTTTGATTTCTCCAACATCTACGATAAATGAAAGAATTTTTTCTAAGTCAAGTTTTATCAAAACTAAAGAAAAGAATCGCTTAAATACTAAAAATTTAAGCCAAATTATTTGTCTAAAAAATTATTTTATAAGATCTTCGTAAACTTTTGAAATAACTAATAAATGATCTCTCAGTTTATTTTTTAATTAATACATAAATGTATTTATCTAAACAAATGTATTACATATCTATGAATTTTTTTATGTTTGCTCGTTTTAGTTCAAGAATTGGTCTTTTTTTTACTAAAGCACTCCAAATAATAAATAATTAATGCATTTTTATTCATTGAAATGACTTAATTTATAAAAAAAATTTATTGATCAGTTGACCGATTAATAACAAAATTAACCGATTATTAACCGATTAAACTGAAACCTCGGCTAATTAATCGAGCGATTAACCGATTAAAGCAAAAGCCCGATTAAATCAATACTGTAGAAACTACTCAAGAAAACTTGGTTTGATTCAAATAATTTTGTTTGCTTCACAGAAAAAAGTGTTTTATCAATTAAAAAAAATAGTTTAAAAAGTATTTAAATTTAATTAATGTGATAATTTAATCAATTATTTTTTTAGTTGAAAGAAAATTAAACATTTAATTTTGATTAAATTAACATTTTAGTTGTTTTGAAATAAATTTTAATTGAAATAAAATTTTAATTAAATAACAAAAATTCTTAATTGACTTTTTTCGTTCAAAATAAAATAATTTAAACATGTAGAATTGTTGTTGAGAATTGTCAATATTTAATTTAATAAATTAACACATTGTTTGTAATGGCAAACTTTTTTGATTATTTTAATAATTAAAATTAAAAATATCTTTTATTGAAAAAAAAAATATTCACAATTTTTAGTAATCAATATAATCATTTTGGCAATAGGTGCAAAATCAACAAATTGTTTGCTTGCTATGATGAATTTGGTATAAATTTTTTGATTGCAGAAAATTATTAATTTTTTCTGTGTTGTTTTAATATTTTTTTTTTTTTTTGCTTTTTTTTGTGTAGAGTTTTGTGTCTACACTGTAGACACAAGAACAACAATAGAACAAGAAGGAAAACATTATTTTCATGCTTGAAACGTAAAATAAGAACCAGAAGTTCCCACTTAGTTTATATTGAGTTTAATACATCTTTTCGGGCCCGATGCTGCACTTTTAAATTGAAATTGAATATGATTGAATTTCAAAGACCAAATATGTATTTAAATTGAGTTAGTATTTCTTAGAAATACTAACTCAATTCTTTTCTTTTTCTTAGAAATACCAACTCAATTCTTTATTGAATTTTTTAAAATTTGTATGAAAATATTTTTTAGGTGATGTGAAGTGTTTTAAAAAAAGGCGTAAAATTTATTTAATTAAATTGAGTTATAATTTCCTAAGTATTTCAAGTAATTTTTTCCTAAAGCTATTAACTTACTATTAACTTTATTCAATTCAAGAAAAGATTTATGCATGTACAAATAAAATGTGTTGATTCGAGACACGGATGGCTTGAATCAGGGATGCTAAATGGGGTTTTAAATGTGGTACCAACTTCCAAAAAATAATGTACTTTTTGGACCTTCACGGTACCATTTTTTTAAATTTATAAAAACAATAAAAAAATACATATACATTTAATTGTACGCAAAAAAAAAACTTAACATTAACATACATTATATGTATGAATAAAATAAGGTACATAGAAGTCTTATAAATATATGAGATCAAAATCAGACACTTATTTGTTTAGTTAATAAACTATTTGGAATTGTTACATCGTAGCAGCATGAATTTGTCGATCTTAACCAATCCTTTGTTTTTATGAGACTTAATAATGTTGACACATGTTGTCTGTTTCTTTCCTTTAATATATTTCGAAAAGAAAAATTTATGGAACAACATTAAAACTTCATTATTAAAGTTGACTTTGGTTCTCAAAACTTCACAAAATTTTATATAAAATTGTTTTGCATTTTCTTTCATTTCTTTAACAATATCAATATTGATAATATTTGTAGAAATATATAAATCCACTTCTGTTCCGCAATAAATTTCTTCAAAGGGAATGTGATTTTTGTAAAGGGGTACGATAGATATGTATATCACATTCATTCAAAACATTTTTATTCATGAAATAACGTTCTATTTGGCGGAAAAAAAGTTAGCCTTTGTAAAAATACATGCATTCGAGCATTTTCTGATTGCATTTCAAAATTAACCATTTTAATAATATTAAGTGCACATTGCATAAATAAAAAATGCAATTTAACCCGGCGTCATGCAGGTTGGGTCATTATGACCCATATGCTATTAAATTGCTGTGTAACTTTTTTCAACGTTTTGCAAAGTTGCCAAATTTCTCAGTAGCTGGAGTGTATCGTTTTTGCATGGTGTTTATTATTTCGTTTCAGTTGATGATTGAACGTGAGCAGAGATAGTTGACCGTCAACTAAGAAAAGGTAAATATGACCCAACCTGCACTGAACATATAGCTCCTTATTGCAACGAATGCTCAAACGTCTTGCAGAAAGATAAAGAAAATTACACTTTTTAATATATAATTAACACCCATGTGATGAATTTAGCAATTATTTTTGATTTTAAGTTTATGGCATTAGACTGATTGAAGTTCCTTATATTTTTAAGTTCGTTTATTGTTTTTTTTTTTAATTAATAAATTGAAAACAGTTTAAATATGTTTTTTTTTTGCATATAACAAATAGCTAAACGAGTCATGTATATATTGCTTACAGATACGTTAATAAAATTTTGAAAATTATGCGAAATACAATGTCAAAAAAACTAGGGTCATATTTACCCACCTGACTGTCGGTGTTTCTTTTATCACGTGCCTGACGGCGGGTTAAAAGAAGGGTTATTTAAAATCCTGATGAAAGAAATAATAATTAAAAAACAAATGTAATGGAAAGGACTCAATAATTGGTTTGCTATACTAAAAATTCAAAAAGGGCGAACTATGACAAATTTTGAAATTGTACCCAATGAGTCACGGCAGTACTACGGTACTTTAGAAGGTCAAAATGTACCAAAAAAAGTACAATTATACCAACTTTAACTTACCTGGCTTGAATTAAGCAGGCTTTTCTTGCTATTTTGTAAAAGATATAGCAACAAAAACTTGTTTTAAGTAGCTATAGAATTAAAATGATTTTTTTCTTTTTGCTGTATTCGACTGAATTTTTGTTCGCTTTGAGGTATAACTATTTGCTTGAATCAAGCCACATTTTGTTTAGAATAAGAAATTTTTATCTTGTACGAAAATCATGCAAAGTTTTCTTGGTGTAAGCCATATTTTCTTCTGATTTAGTAAATAAATCTTTCCGTGTATATAATATAATTTTTTGTTTTAATATTATCAATTGGTCTTTTAGTTATTTAAGTAATTTAACACAATTATATATCTCAATATTTTTTTTTAACTGTTGAACCGTTTTCAAGCAAAAGGTTACATTTTCTTATATACACCTACCAGTTTTGTAGTATTGCATTATTAATACATACTAATTTGTATACTATTATTCTTTGTTGAAAGGAATCTTTGCAATTCGTCTAATAAAACCCATTTTTAAATTACTTACCATAATCGTTAAAAACTTTTTTTTCCCCTCTTGATACCAAACACAGATTTTTATACAGAAAAAAAAAATTCTATTAAAAATTATGTTGACTTGTATACAAAAAATAAGCAAAAAAAATTTCTAAAACAATTAACGAAGTCAACAAAAGAGAAAATGTAAACATAAGTTAATGTAAAAAAAGTAATTTTCTTAAAAGGCAATTTACAACACACTCAAATAATAAATAGACTTTATACTCGCTAATTTCTTACTAATTGTTTTTAAATTGTTTGTTTAAAAGTTTAAAATTAAATGTTTTTTATTCAACTATCATTAACGAATATCTTGGCGCACGATAAGATAAAATCACTTATATGCTTAGGTATACGACATGTAAATACCCTAGGCGAGAGGAAACTAACACTTAACTTGTCACGTGACAGTTTTAAAGTGGTAGGGACGTTTCTGGATCTAAGACTTATATAAATGGGACTTGGCCATTAAGCACGATGATGTCCTTGGAGGGGGTTAACCCCTCAAACGCCAAAATTAAAGTAGAAGTGATAATTTAAAAAAAAGTTTATTTTTCTATTCATTGCAAACAAAATTAACATTTTTTGCATTTAAACAAACACACTACCATGCATTAAATGAATTAATCGTTAATTTAAGCTGGAATAGTATTTTATCATATCCCTCTGAAGCAAATACAGATATTGATCACATATGCTTTTATGGACTTATGTATTCCGAAATATATAGCGAAACAATTAAAGGTAAAAAAGAGAAATATCTGTTGTTATCCCAACACATTATTTTTGTATAAGTTTAGGTCCATTTTTTGATACTTAATATTTACATATGTAAATCCTTTATTTTATTGTAATAAAATGGCACGTTACTTTTAAGCTAAAAATGTAAAAAGTTTGTAAAACTTTTAAACCTTAGAAGTGTTGCTTAAAGCTAAACTGTACTAAATCGAGTTCAGAAGCACCAAATGGGTTAATTGGCATCTTTTTAACACGTTGTAACAAGTCACTAAAATAGTGGCTTGAACCACGAAAATTTTGCATGATTCCCGTACAAACCAAAAATTTCTTAATCTTAATAAATGTGTAGCTTGATTAAAGCAAAAAGTTATTACTCAAAACGAACAAAATTTCAGTCGAATACAGAAAAAAAAATCATTTTAATTCTATAGATACTTAAATCAAGTTTTCGTTGCTTTATATTTTACAAGAAAAATAGCAAGAAAAGCCAAGCCATCCGCTTCTCGAATCAACACGTTTTATTTGTACATGCAGAAATTCTGTCTTGAATTGAATAAAGTTTTAATGTTAGTGCCTTAAATTTTTTTATTTTTCGAATTTATTCTATGAGTTAAATTTCAGTTATGTACATATTTTATAAAGCTTCCTGTAATAGTTCCATTCCCTAAATTCCTCCCGTTTTCTAGGAATGACTTTATACACAAATAATGCTGACGAAGGCCGTAGCGGGCCAGAAAATGCATTACATTCTGCTGGTATCTAATAATTGTAAATTTTTCTGTACATACAATATACTTCATTGCTATCCAACGGAAAGCTGAGGTACAATGAAACAAGAAGATAAAAGACGTTTGTGTATATGAAAATGCACAAAATCAGGGCGCCGGCGAAAATTCGCCAGACGCGGCGAACTTTAAATAGCCCTACAAGAAATGCATAACCAAAACTAAAAAAAAAAAACAATTTACTAACACACTTGCAACAATTTTACATTCGTTGCTCCACTCTAACATAACACAACCCAAATAATGCCAATTTTTTAATATAATTTTTTTCACACGCGTGGCCTGTCGATTCTTGTAAAAAAAATTGTATTGTTTAAATTTTAGTTCTGTGGTTTAAATTAAATATTACAAACGTTATTTGTCATGTTAAGTTAAAAAATTAATTTGATTATCTCCTTTGCAACTACGTTGCATATTAAAGTAAAGGAGGGCGTACTGATGGAAATTAAAACGTGGTGTTTAATTTTCTGGAAATAACATGTCATGTACGAAACAGTGGTCTTAAAAGAAGTGGTCTTCCAACAGGTAGCGGTCATTCGGGTGGTTGCTTTGGCCGGGATACTCGTTAAAGATTTGGTGGTGATAATTAAGGAGCAAATTATACCAAATATTTAAAATCCTGATGACTTTTCAAGTATGTATGCATGTATGTATTCGGCTTTTTAGTCACAAGTTTTTAACAAAATAATATTTCTTTATATGATCTACGAGAAATTAATTGGTAATGAGTACGTTTACCTCCATTACAAAAGAACTTTTATAAATAAGATCCCAAAACGGAATCCAGACCCATGTGAGAAAGGAACGTAATAGAGCAACCAAGGAAATGACGTTACATGGTCCCGCACCCACACCTATTATATACATTAATGAAGCCTACTGGATTATATTTTTTTAATAAAAACTATTTTAAAACTAAAATAAAACAAAAACATTATTGTATAAAGGTTAGTACTAACCAATTTTTACGCTATGAATAACTAGTCAGTGCTAACCTCTATTTACGTTATGACTAACTAGTTAGTGTTAACCATTATTTACGCGATTACTAACTAATATAAAGCATAGTAGTAAGCAGTACAGATATATGTTCCGTAGTCGAGTGGAATTAATTAGTTAGAAAGAGAGGCAAAATCACATGTACACAAGAGTTTCGGTTAGTTTTTTCATTTTACTCTTAGTAAACTAATAGAAACTTTATCCAATACAGTGGTCAAAACTACCGGTCATTTTACTAGTAAAATGACCGGTAGTCTTCTTGCAGGGAGATTTAATTATATTTCATACGCCGGCGAACGACGAACAAATCAGTACTAGGTGACCATGTTTGGTTTTAGTTAAGAAGAAGTTTAGTAAATAAAGTTACTTTTTGCTTTAAAAATTGTTTTTTTTTTTTTTATTGTATAACACATAAAATAAGTATACAAAGTATTTGGCTATAAAAATAGTTTTAAGTTGTGTTTTTGATTATGTTTTTATTTTTAATCATTATTTTTTGAATATGGTCACACTATTTCTCTCTCTTTGCACAAACAGTAATCAACTTTCTCAATTATAAAAGCTGCCAGCTATTCGTCGTTATTGTGCTTCATACGACGAATTTACTCAGCGAATTTTTACGGAAAAATTCGTCGTGTTGGGCGAAATTCTTCGTTCGTCCCAGTTGTGTTCCTAGCATAATCTACTGTAACTTTGCCATTTTTGCACTGATCTAGATCTTTTGGAGCACAAGATGTTTGTATTGAAATAAGCTAACGTAATAAGTGATAACACTTAAGAAAATTCATTGGTTGGTTTAAAAAAAAAGAAGTTAAAAAAAGCTAAATTCCAAAAAATCATTAACATTTTTGTCAGTCATTTCTTGGCCATTATTTACAATCAACTTGTGGTTGTTTTTGGTAATTTTGTTGGCTTTCAACAAAAAAAAAAAACAAATAAAACATTCATTGAATATTTTCTAAGATATTTTTATGAATGTGACATCATCTTTTTTAAAAATGCAAAAAGCGGTAATTTTGCAATATCTCGAAAACTGTTCTACCTCTGACCATTCTGACTTCATATTCGGATTCAGCGTACAATTTTACAAAAGGATTAGCTGTCAGATTCCTTTGGTCACTACTTTGTTGAAAATTTGTGACACAGTGTTATCTTAATTTTTTTTATTATAAAGGATTTATGAAATTTATGTGTGAAACAAAAAATTGGAAACATGCTCACCATGGCTTCGGTGGCATAAATCCATCCGATGATCCATATTTTCAATGAATCTGAGACATAATTGAAGTTCAATACGTTTATGTGCCGAATTATCTCATCCTTAAGCTCTTGAATTGTTTTCTTTAAAATATCCCCAAAGAAAGATCGTGGCGGCCAATAAACATTATCACGACGTGAGATAGCACGGCTATTAAATATCTAGCGCAAAAGGTCCATTGTTTCGATGGCTATGTAGCATGTGGCACCATCATGTTGGAGCAACATATTATCCAGGTCCATATCCTTTATATATGGCCACCAGAAGTCCGTTATCAATTCGCGATAGCCATTCACGGTAACTGCTTGGCTGACCTCACACTGAAACCAAGAAATGTCAAACTAAGTTCGGCAAAAAACTTGACGTTAAAATGTTACTCACAATTAACAACGTACATTAAAGTTGAATGAAGCAAAACCCTGTTGAAATTTCTTTGTCAATCATAAAATGAATTATTTTATTGCTGAACCCAAAGTTGAATTTATTTTTTAGTAGTCCTTTATCCTCTGTTGTTTAAGTGATTTCACCCAAAAAATAAGAATTTTTTCTTATTTAATTCGTTTTTAACCGAAACAAATTGTTAACATGAAAATTTTCAAACATTTTAAATAATTTAAGAAATGCTAGAAAAGTTTTTAAGATAATTTAAATTACTTAATAACATTTATTTTTGCTTTTTAGACTTTGCATTTACATTTATGAGCAACATTTAATCAAAAACAATTATGCGCTTTATGTACCAACTTTAAAATAAGAACTGGCAATATCCCGAAATCCGTTTAAACTATTTTTATCTTTCTTTTTATCTTTCATAAAGTTAATAATTAATCATTTCCCAAAACCATAAAATTAAATAGGAATATCTTCTGTTCTGCATATAATTAATAATTGACTTAAATTGATGGCTTTTTCTCCGAATGTATTTACACATTTAATCCAACCGCAAATGGCCCAAAATGGATAAAAAGAAAAGAAAATCACATAAATATGTATATACAAGCTGACAAACCCGTAAATGGTATCTATTGGAAGGGATATGCAAAACATAACATGTTTTCTTGGCCAGCTTTTTTTATGGTCAACCATATGTTGCCAATGTTTGTACGTACATATGTAAATGAAATATTTACAGTTAACTTTATTCCAGAGTTTTGCTAAACTCAAGTCATATACTAAGCGCATTAAATGATTTATATTAAGATCATATATCATTGTAAGTTGACATATTGTGGTTGAGAGGTTTTACATTCGTTCCATTTTCTATTTCTATTTTCAATGGAACTTTTGCTGGTGCTTTCATTTCACATTTATTTATTTTGCCGTTTTTTTACAATCATTTAATTTTCATACCAAACTAAACAAAACAAAACCGTTCAGCAGTTAGATGAGGATGATAATGATGATGGGGCTGAGGATGGCCATGGCCTGCTGCTGTGTTATAAATGAAACCAATGTTTATGTATACTTGACCACAAATAACATCTTATCCCCGTTATGTGTTTTAACACAATTTCCACTCACTATCTCTCACTCGCTCTGTGACCAATAGGGATTAAAAAGAAAGGGGACGAGAAAGCTACAAAGTTTTGTGGATATGGTTTCATGTGAAAGAGATAAGTGAGACACAATGAGTGGTCATAGTGTTTGTGTGTGTGTATGTGTTTATTAGGGTGACAGCCTAAAGGTAAAGTGATGGCGATCATTATCTTATTTAGAATTAAATTGTAAATTTTCCTCAAATTAGTTAAATTGATTACACAATTCTAAGCAAAAACACTCAAACAAACGACGAAAGTGTTAAAAACGCGTTTTGTTAAAAACGAACTTTAATATTTTTTTATACCCTTCCCCGAAGGTAAACAGAGCAGGAAAAACTTTTTAAATTTTAGTAATAGATAGTAGTTATTTCATATGTTTCCTGGTAAGTAGTTGTCATTATAATTATCATTATTCGGAAAACCTAAGTAAGTACTTGCTAGTAATGACCTCAGTAACTACTTTTAATATTTGCTAGTAATCAGCTCAATAACTACTTATTAACTATGTTGTTTTCAGTGCTGAATATTTACTTACTGGTAACGAGCTCAAAAACTTCTTATTAGGTCTATTAACTCGCGCTAATTTATTAATTTACAATATCTGAAGGATTAAATTTAAGCAATTTAGGTATTATAAAAAAATTAGAATTAAATCCGTTACTGTCAGTGGATCTGTCTCACTCTACGACTTGCTTCTGACTCTACGACTTGCTGCTAGTAAGTTAGCTTAATAATAACTAGTTTTTTTTTGGCTTCAAGTAAGTGTATTGTAAGTACTGAATTCTGTGGACAACTCGAACAAAAATAAGTAGTTATTCAGCCGAAATATAAGTGTTTATTTATCTCCAACATTACGTGCTAACTTATCAGGTAAGTAAAGTTTTTTCTGAGAGGTATAGATATATTAGTTTGTCATTCCGTTTGCAATTTCTACAATTTTGATCCTAGACGCTATTTCGTATAAATATATTCTAGATACTTATGAGAAGAGAAGTTCAAATCTCGATTTCCGTGTACGTGTGTCCGTTCAAATGGATTTCCCAGATGTGTTGGGAACTCGGTAGTTATATATTTATGTTACATATTGTCCGGAATAATTTATAATTAAAATTCAGCCTGATCTGTCCACAAATAGATTGGATAGCCACGACTGCCTCTAGTTTTACCCATTAATCCCTTAATGTGGTTTTTTAAAATTTTTTAATGTATGTATATCTGGGGAACGACAAGAGCCAAGGTGTCCAAATTAGTAACAAGAATTTTGGTTATCCATTCGCAACATCCGACAAAATTTGGGCATGATTGGGCATCATAGTTTTCTTTATATCTAAAGAATTGCAAGAGCCAAAGTTTACAAACTATGTATAAGGATATTGGTTCATTAAACAACATCCGACAAAATGTTGGCGGAAGCGGAGAAGTGGGCTTAGCACAAAATAGATTTATTTATATATAAATAACGGTAAAAGAAAAATTGTCCAAACTTGCTACACTTACCTGGGCTACCAATACAGAACTGCACTAAAATATGGGTAGGGTAAGGGAAGTAAGAGTGGCACCTTCCGTACAAAGAAGTTATAGACTTCTCTATATCCGGGGAGCGACAAGAGCCAAAGTTTCCAAAATAGGTACAAGTACCTTCGTTATCAATACACAACATCATCCGACAAAATTTTGGCAGAACTTGACAACTGGGCGTGGCACATAATAGATTCATTTTTATCGATAGAACGGTATTTATACAACTTTCTGTTATTATCGTACCATGATGAAGGGTATACAAAATTCGGCATAGCCGAATAAATATAGCACCCTTATTTGTGTAAATTGAATTGGATTTCATGGTAATTTTAACTTTTTTCTTTTAGTATTTTTGGCATATTAAGACGTTTCTTTTTTTATTTGTTAATTTAATTACATACATACATAATTTAATTCTACTTGGACATTTATATGATGTCTTTTCAGTGGTGGCATGTCATAACGTCCAGTGTCATAGTGTCCATGGACATTATGACACTTTCAAAAGTGTCATAACGTCCATCAAAGAAATGTCGTAGCGTCCGCGGACGTTATGACACTTTGCAAGGTGTCATAATGTCCACAACAAGCAAGAATGTAAACAAATTTGGGATCATAGCCGGCCCTCGGCCGGGCGCAAGGATTTTCTCCTCTATGGTATAACAAACACCGGCTTCGCTAAGTAAAGCTTCTAATATCTGCCTTGTTTCCGAACGATAGCCGACTATGCAGAGAAGCTTTAGTTAGCGAAGCCGGTGTTTGTTATACCATTGAGGAGAAAATCATTGCGCCCGGCCGAAGGCCGGCTGTGCAGAGAAGCTTTAGTTAGCGAAGCCGGCATTTGTTATACCATAGAGGAGAAAATCCTTGAGCCCAAAAGTGTTTTCGTTATATATTTAATATAAACACCCAGAGAAAAAGCAGCAAAACCATTTAAAAATTTTTTTTTTTACCATATTATGTTTCATTTAACCAAATCATTGTCACCGACAACCATATTATGGTTAAATTAGTTTCTTTAAAAATAGTTTTGTTGGTTGGGACCATAATGAAACATGTTTTTCTCTGCGTGTATGCAGATATTTTTTTGTATATAACTTCTTTAGTAATTATGGACCTAATGACACTTTTGAAAGTGTCATAATGTCCATTTCCAAAGTGTCATAGTGTCCATGGACGTTATGACACTTTCAAAAGTGTCGCAGTGTCCATGGACACTATGACACTTTTTGGAGTGTCATAACGTCCATGGACACTATGACACTGGACGTTATGACATGCCACCTTTTCAGTCATGTTTGCTTTATTCATTCTCTTTTGAACATGCTACCAAAAACTTTTTGCATTTACACGATATTTTATATTTAATTGTCTAATCTTCTTTTTATACAGTTTGAAAAATATGAAAAATCATATTAAAACATGAAAACTAATTTCTTGTCTGTTTGGCAACCCCTCTTTCTTCTCTGACCCGATTTCCTACCAACAAAACAAACGTTTTTGTTAGACATGTCTTAAATGACATCGTGTAAATGCCCTGTTAAATTATTGTTTTTGTTTCGTCCTTTTAAACATTTTATTAAAAAAAATTTTTTAAATTTGTATTGCTAATTTTTTTTTATAAAAACTTTTTTTACATTTTTCTAAAACACTTCTAATTTTCTAATTTTTTTTTTAATTTTTATCTCTTGATATGTGTTATTTTTATTAAAAAATAATAACATTTTTAAACGATTTTGATGTTTTATTAAATATCTTATTTTAGGCTTATTTAACTATTAACTGGTTTGATATTAGTTTTTCTTTTCACCCACCTCACAATAGTGGGAAGAGTCCCAGCTCAAATTATAACTACGTAATTTTTCGGACAGTCATATTTCTTGTTCTAAAGACACTTGTTGCAAAAGTACTAGATTTGTACTAGGCAAATTAGCACAGAAGAAAGAAAAATTATGAAATATCGACCGCACTACTCTAAAAGTGACACTCTCCGTAAATTGCAAGAATTCGCTCCTGCTGAAAATAAGAAATTCACGAGAAAGTTATGTACTTGTTTTTTATTAAAACAACAACAGTACTAAAGAAAAAACCCATTTTGATTTCAGAGTTGACAAATTGTGTTTTTATGAAAATATTTGTTTTCAATGTAAAATAAAAAATGAACTTTTTATATTAAGGCAACATATTTTTTTAAGTAAAAAAAATCATGTATTTAAAAAGAAAGAGAAATTCCAGAATTATTTTTTTGTTTTTTTTTTTTGTAAAAATGTTTATAATAAATAAACTAGCAGCCTATTTCACTAAGTTCAGTTAAAACGAACTATTACTTTAACTTTCAGTTAACAATATGATTTTGACAGTTTAAACTTAAAGGTAATTTAAAGTAAAATTGACCGTTAATTAACAGAAGAGCTTAGAATGGGCATGGTAAGAATCGGTCACAATTTCACATATCCCTCATCAAAACTCCTGCCTGGAATAGCGTCTTTGCAACCATAAATCATCTTATTATGTTGGTATTTAGTCCAAAAATATAATATTGCAACCTATATCATCATACCTAATCTTTTTCGATGACAGCTCCACTAAAAATAAAGTTCCCAAACTTCGTTGTAAATGTTGATTTAAAAATATCATTTGGCGAAAATAAATTTTATCATTGCTACTTTATCACGGCTTATTTTCGTAGGCTTAGAATTTAGAGCTGATCCCATATAAACCCTCTGTCCAAAATCGCTTTATGATGAGCAAAGCTCATAATCTATAGATTTTGATATTTAAATAATATTCGACACAAAGAACTCTTTCCTATATGAAGCTTTACCTGACGACATAATTTGTTTTGCCGGTTCCATAATTGCCTGTATAAGCCCCAGTGTTGTGTGTCAAATGGTTGGGCTTTACACCTGAAGACTTTCTCCAATTTAAAGGTCTTACTGTTTTTATCGATGTCATGTCACAACTTTTTCTGTTTTTTTTGGCGTTTTAAAGACTTTTGTTATTTCAGGATTTCTTTTTGGCAATGTCTTCCTAATTTGTGGAATTTTAAAGTGATTCTCGGGTGCCCCGGTAGACTAGCTGGTAGTGAGCTAGTCTATCAGTACCAGGGTTGCGGGTTCGATACCCGCCAGAGACTCTGGGCTCCTGCAGACAAGCGAAGAGCTTCGCGGGATTAGCGTAGAAAAAATAATAAAAAAAAAAATTATTAATTTTTAATACCCTTCACCTCATAACGCCCTTGAATAAAAAGGGGGGTCCAACCATAATATACAATGATAGTTGTGCGACACACCTTTATGTTAAATTTTTTGCCGAACTTAATTTGACATTTCTTTGTTTCAGTGTTTGGCAAATTCAACCATGGTTATTGAGTAGCGCGTTAAGATACTTGAAGTCTTTTACGAAAATGGGCGTTCAAATCAAAATGCATTTCATACACTTCGTGGTTTTTTTTTTTGGTCAGAATAATCGACCTCAGTTGATTCGTTAACAAGCAGAATTGCCGCACTTGGGCAAATGAGAGTCCTTGAGTGATTGTTGAAAATCCGATGCATCTACAAAGACTGACTGTTTTGTGCGGCTTATGGACTGGCCGTATCGGGCCGTACTTCTTCGAAAATGAGGTCGGCCACGCAGTTACCGTGAATTATGTTCGCTATCGCGAAATGATTTCGGACTTCTTGTGGCCAAAACTTGGGGATATGGGAGTGGACGATATGTGGTTCCAACAAGATGGTGCCACTTGCCGCACAGCCAACGACACAATGGCTCTTTTTGGCCAGAATTCACCATATTATCTCACGTCGTGGCCATATTAATTATACGCTACGGTGATGTGATTTTACGCCGTTGGACTTCTTTCTATGGGGATATTTAAAGAAAAAGTGTACGTCAATCACAACAATTCAAGAGCTTTTGGATGAAATAATTCGGCACATTAACGACATTGAACCTTAATTATGTTTCAGAGTTTAAAATATGGACCATCGGATAGGGGTATGCTACCGAGGCCGTGGCAAGCATTTGGTCAATATTTTATTTCACACATAATTGTCACAGATCCTCCTATCAAAACAAATTATATTAAGATAATTCTCTTAACACTTTTTTTTTTACTTACAATTAACATCGTACGTTTTGGTAGGACAACCCTTTAAATTCTGGGTCCTTATTTGTAGCGAAATTCATTTAAATATATCCGTATGTCTGTCTGTATAAATAAATGGGTTTTACGAAGACCCCGATATGATAGGCTCTTGATTGTGATATATTGAAAAAATTAAAAAAAGATGAGCAAAAACCCCCTACTGCCCACAATTCTTACCCATAAATCTCTAGTTCTTTGCCATAAGCCTTTTCTTTTTAAAAATCAACCCAGCTTACCTATTATTTCACTAAGCTCCAATACAAATATGCACCCGGAATATGAATTTTGGAACGATTGCTCCTATCTTATATGCTATAAGAAAATACCTCCCTACTAGTTCATTTGTGTATCATAAACAACAAATGACACATTTGTTGTGTTGATATAGGTTTATGACCTTAAAATGTACATACAGAAGCATTTATCTTTTTATGACCAACGATTTAAATGTTTTGGCACAATTTAAAGCTTCAAACTCATGCAAAACACTTCATATCTACAATTATGTTAAGTGTATGAGTGTGCGGTTGAAAATGTTAATGGCTGTGTAGGTGTGTATAACACTCCTTATCAAAAGAGAATAATGCTAACCTTAAAAAATAACCAAAAAAAAAAATAAAAAGGATTAAGATTATGTATGCATTTATTTATGTTGTATGTGGTTTTTAAATTATATACATTATTGCGGTTAACAGGAATTTGAAATAAAATTTTATCAAAAAAGTGCACAACTAAAATCTCTGTGTCTCTTTCTTTTACATTTGCAAGATTATCGTTTGTGTTAAATTTCAGCAAGGGATTATAATTTAATTATATAAGTTTCAGTACATATGTATGTATGTATTAAGAGGATACCCAGCTAGCATTTTGCATCATAATCGAATCATTTAGGAATCAGCCTCAAGAGCAAAATAGCCTCATATGAGCTCATTTTTCGATCATAAATGATACCTTCGTTGTGAAAAAATGGTACTCTACTGATGAATAATCTCAAGGAATCATTTGTGATACAATTTGCTGATTCCATTTTGATCATATGACTGAATCATATGTGAATGAATCCTTTTTCAATCTCTCTAGTGGTAAATCCGTTTAAATTCAAAATATTTAAAAATCATTATTTAAACATATTAATGAATCATATCTGAATCTTTTTTCAATCGCTCAAGTGATAAATCAGTTTTGAATCATCAAAAATGATCTCAGAAGAATCCCTTAGGTGATTTTCATAAAACTTGATCACCCAAATTCTAGCTGGGTAAGTATAAATAAAAACATGCATATACATTTAATATATTAAGCTGAAATAACTTAAGTATTACATAAGATGGACTTAAATATTATATTACATCTGAACACATTTTAGCTCTTTTAGTCTGACCATATACTTTGTAATACTTATTAGGTGGTGAAACAAAATTATCAAGGCCTTTAAATTTATCAAGAGATTATAGCAAGACCGATGACCAAAATTGGCTAAAATAAGTTTAGCACGTTATTACATTTAATTTTAAAGCAACAATAAATTTAAATCGAGTTCAGAATTTTTGCTACAAGTAAATATAATGAATAATGTTAAAAATTATGTGGGAGAATGTTTCCTGATGATCTGGCATAAGCAACCAGTGAAATGCACATATGAACAGCTTATCCTCCAACAACAAATTTCAGAATTTTTATCAATTATAAAAAAAAGGAATTAAGCACAACAAACAAAATCTTTTAATTGTTTGATTTATTTCTATTAGTTTAGAAAGTGTGATTGGTTTTTCTCGAAACAAAATTAATTTCTATGTAGAAATTTGATTCATTAGATATTCGCTTTTTTATATTGGCATTTATTTTATCGAATGCAAGAGCGAATGCAAATAAAAAAAAAGCGAATAGTTCGCAAAGGAGAACCCGAATATTCCTTGCCCCCCATATATATACGTACATGGTTTTGGACCTTGTTAAAGACTCATAGTATAAGGTTTCTGTTAAAAAAATACAACATTTGTACTTAATGCTATTGTATATGAAAAATTTTAATTTTGAAATGAAAAAAATACGAATATCTACGTATTTTTGCACAGCCTATTGAAAATGAGATAACATTTTGAAAATTCCCTACATTTGCATTAAAATAAAATATCTTTCCTTTTTTCTCTTCGCTTGAAATGTTCCCAAAAAATCCCTATAAAAAGGAGAAATTCACTACTATTGGCATCACTGTGTTGGAGACTGATTTAAATTTGGGACGTACCGATAGTCCTTTTTGCCAATACGACACCGATACCCAAAATAAAATAGCGCCGATATCGATACCAATACGAAGATTGAATTTGAATTCAAGTTAAAATCAACAAAACTTAAGTAGAATAATTTTTTTTATTAAACAAAATTACAGTGTAAGAGATTATTAATATTTAAAATTTAATAAGATAAGAATTACATTTCAATTCATAACAAGATTAACAAAAAAAATTAGTTTTTTGCAAAAATGACAGCGTAAGAAATTAACATTAATAAGAGTTTTGTTTTAAAAAACAAAGAAGTCTTAACTTTTGCGGAGAAAGACGATTTCGCAAGTACGTTTGAACCAGAAATAGCCTCTTACATGCGATATAAAGTAATTTGAAAACATAAAAATTTCTTCAGCATTTTTTCAATATTGCGGCCGTTAACAAGCGGATCTGCGTCGCTAGAAATATTTAAGATCTAAGGAATACTTCGAATTATTCTATATCAGAATCACAGTAAATGGTGGAAAGATGTTCATCCTCCAAGGATCTTATACATTTTTTACAATCGACCCAAAGGCGAGTTCTTTTAGACTCTAGACTTGTACTACATGTAGGGGTGACCGTATTTTCAACACTTTCGGAATACACAGACATGTAAGGTAGCTCAATGAGACGCTTCATCGATATGTCGATTGCTTTCGCAATATTGGAGGATTGTTTCGAGGGTAAAAAATTTGGTAAAAAATTTAGATAAGCAAAAGGTTTCATTATTTTCTAAAGCCTCAAGTCTTTTATTTATATCTAATGCCAAGTCAGCCGCTTAATTTTGGGACTATTCTCCAAATCCGTTGGTTCATATATGGGCATTTCCTCCGAATGGTCAACCAGGATGGAAAAATAAAATGTTGATAATCATTGTGTTTTATTGTCTATAATAAGAAAAAAATCTATGTTTTTATAGAAGAATGGTTTCACAGCATATCTCAGCTGTTTTACTTGAGGAAATTGGGCTGGAAACTGGAAAAATTTTTAATATCTTTTTAAGCTACTTCTAAAGACATTTTATATTTAATTATTTTACATGCAAAAAATATGTCATGTTTGCACGTTTTCTTCAAAATCTCTGTCTATTACAATCAATTAAGAAGAGAAAAGTGTAAGGAGAACAAAAAAGTTCGATTAACGGTTAATTAAGGTTAGTATGCGGTTAAAACATATGGAAAACTCGTACGTTCGCGACCCGTACGTTCACGACCGGTACTTAAGCCAATTAAACAAACACCAATAGAGATATTTTATTTTGTAAATACTGGATAGACCCCTACATTAATACACACTTTTTAAATAAATTAATCACACTCCGTTCCATTTCGCAGATTTTTACATTTCTCTAGTGCCAGCGACAGTTGTTTTCTATTTTGCGTATGTTCGTGACCACATGTTTATAACTATTATTATGAAAACTTAAACTCGATTAAATCAATCTTTTGCACTTAATATAGAGCCACAAAAATGCTATTGAATCGCAAAAAAAAAATGCTAAGAAAAGTTTTGTTTTCTATATCATTTGTACATCGTACCATATAATGGTCGTCCACCGTCAAGAAGACACAACCATATTATGGTTGACTCTAAACATGTTATGGTTTAATATGACAAAAATTTGTTTTTAAATTTACAATAGTATTTTCTTCTTTTCCAAGAGCAACGTTCCATGGTTGAAAATCAACCATGCAATAAAACATAGTTTAGTTATTATTAACCAAAACATATTCGGAGGCAACCATAATATGGTTGTGCCTCTTTGATGGAGAACTAATTTAACCATGATATGGTTGCCGATGACAATAATATGGTTAAAATATCCATAGTATGTTTACAATTTTATAAAAAAATAGTTTTGTTGGAGGTGACCATATTTAAACGTGTTTTTTTCTCTGGCTGCAGGAAATATTATAATAAAATATTAGAAATATTACACATATGAAACAATTTCATTATTCTGTTTTGATTTTATGCTCTGCTTTTTAAGCATAGAAAATTAATTTGTATGTTCAAAAATACTCCAAAAAATATATAAAATTATCGTCGTATCGACAGCAAAGTATCGCAGATACCGATATATCGGAATATCTAAAGTATGGTCGATATATCACTATCGGTATTTGTTACGTCCCTAATTTAAATCTTGTTTAAATAGAAAAATTTGCTTCAAATTTGAATGTATGTATCTAAAGTTATTCGTGACCATAAAGAAACTGTCTATTTCCCAACAATGAAAACAGATGCACTTTTTGTCTATTGCTAAGTAACTATAATAAATATTTAAAAAATTGATTTCTTGATAGAATAATGGTGTCAAAAATTTATAGATCACCTGAAAATATTGTTAAGATTAGTTAAAGTGCTATACTTATTCAAAATAAAGACACAAGTCTTTTACGACTCCTATTTTGTTTTGATAAATTAAATAAACAAACCCCCAAACAAATAAATTTGGAACACCCTCTACTTAGAGAAGCATAAAACAGAAATTATTTATATTTTTTGTATAAAATTTATCGTTTTTACACACGTGTTAAATGAAACAAATTGGGTTAATCGCTGCATTAATTACTTTTCATGAAAATCTCTTGTGCAGTTTACGTTTATAATTTATTTATTTCCTTATAAATATAATTTATATAATTTATTTACATAACAGCAATATATTTATAATCATTCATACATTGAAAAAAGTAAACCAATATATTATATTTGTGTGAGTGAATAATATCCCAGCGGGAAAACTCAGAAGACCCTCTTACTTCAGGCCTTATTAAAGGCAAAGTCCTCGGCTCTTTCGTATAAAAGATAAGATACACATTCCCTTCTATGGGAAGGGAGTAGAGAAGGAGTAACATTT
Organism: Pollenia amentaria; assembly: GCA_943735925.1. NCBI lineage: Eukaryota > Metazoa > Arthropoda > Insecta > Diptera > Polleniidae > Pollenia > Pollenia amentaria. Next base: position 188,125,438 of record OX031008.1, read on the forward strand.
TTTGTTTTTTTTTTTAACAAAGCAAAAGCAAAATAATAATTAATTTTTTTTTTCAGTTATCATTCTTATGTAACTGCGAAAGAAGCGATAGCGGAAGGCCTACCCCGCAATGTTAACGTGTGTGAAAAAGACTTGAGCGAGCAGGCCTTGTACATCTAAAAGGAGGAGCACAAAGGCCTTCCAATAAGGCATCCATAGTCCTTCTTATTCCCGCTGGGATGTTTTTAACGCATACTCATACATGCGTGCATTGGTAACGATTAAGTTTGTAAAAATATTGTTTACTTGCGTGTCGTCCGTGTTCGATTAACAAAAAGTGTTAAATATACAAATGATTACAATGATTTATGACAGTTTAAGAAAAATCCTCTTCCACACACGGATACATATTCATAATATGGACACACATGCTACAAAAATTCCAATCCTGACACAGTGTCTGTTGAATTAAATTCTTGCTGGATTTATAGTGTGATACCAGTATGAATTTTCTTTTATTAATTAAATTTATGTGTTTAAATATTTATTAACATATTTGTTCTTCAATATATTTCATAAAAACATTTAAACGCTGGCTTACAATCAGACATTTAATATGTTTGAAATTTTAAATAGTTTTCTTAAATATTTAAATTTCATTGCACAATTATTTTCTATTTTATTTTTTCAAATTTTTCTCTTTTGAAATTGAATATTTAATTAAATATCCTTTTTTGCATTTAAAGTGACACATAACCATAACAATTAAACCAAAAGCAAAAAAAAATAGTATTCTATTTGGTTACCCATACAATTTTTGATTAATTTTCAATTAAAATAACCCCAACCATTGCGGTCAAAAAATCAATGAAATTTTACAACAAAATCCAATTGAATTTATATTTTTATGTGTATGTATTAGGGTGCGACGGATATTTGGTTTTTCATTTGCATTAGTGAACTATTCGTTAATTTTTATATTTGCATTCACATTTAAATTCAATCATAGTTGGGGGTAGTGCACTAGATATTGATTTAAATCAGCAGTGCACTATCAGTTAATTAAACTGTAAAAAAATTAGTTTGCACTCTTTTTTTCCAGCTTTATTGATGATTGCTATTTTAACTACCACTAAAAAAAATTATTGATATTGCAAATTTTTCCACTATCACTAAACGAAGATTGAATGCAAAAATCTGCACTCAATTCAAATAGTGCAAGATTTGTTCTTGCAATCAAAAAATGATATGCATAAGAAAGGAAATTAAACAACATGCCAATAATTTGTCAATAACGGAATATCTCATGACTTTTGTAAATTTAGTGTGTTTGTAAATTTAGTGCAAAATTTTAAGTTGCACTCAAATCAGTGAATTTTTTTTGAGTGAAAATTTTTTAGCTTCACTATCACTCACACAGAAAAAAGTGTTTTATCAATTAAAAAAATGGTTTAAAAAGTATTTAAATTTAATTACTGTGATAATTGAATCAATTATTTTTTTAGTTGAAAGAAAATTAAAAATTTAATTTTGATTTAATTAACATTTTAGTTGTTTTGAAATACATTTTCAATTAAAATTTTAATTAAAAAACAAAAAATCTTAATTGACTTTTTTCGTTTAAAATAAAATAATTTAAACATGTAGAATTGTTGTTGGGAATTGTCACTATTTATTTAAATAAATTAACACATTGTTTGAAATGGCAAAGTTTTTTGATCACTTTTTTAATTCAAATTAAAAATATCATTTATTGAAAATATTCTTTCAAAATTTAAAAATTTTTAGTAATCAATATAATCATTTTGGTAATAGGTGCAAAGTCAACAACTTGTTTGCTTGATATTATGAATTTGGAAAAAATTTGGTGATTGGAGAAATTTAATAATTTTTTCTGTGCATGTTTAGTGAGGCTGCTAATTTTGAATTCATAACTCAACATCAACAAATTGATTGCAATAATTTTGCACTATCACTAACTGTGAGTTGAAACTGCAAAATGAGTGCACTACCCCCATCTATGCATTCAATAAAATGTATGCGAATACTTAAAGCAAATATCTAATAACAGCAGTACACTCATTGAAAAATGCATTTTCATATTGATGATGCCCTAACATCAGAATTGTGACATCAATGTTATTACAAAAGGGCACCAATGAGCAAAAATGACGAACGTCATCCTAAATTTTTGTCATATTTAATGCGTCATCTACGCCATGACTACAGTGACATCAATTCGATGCTACATTTTCTGTACACTGATAGAAAAGGCGTCATAGCGCTGATGTATTTTGACATCAGTACAGACAAACTGTCATCAGTGTGATGTCAAACTGTCATCAGTGCGATGACATAACATATCATGTCATCAGTGCGATGACATAATATATCATGTCATAATATATTATTAACATTATTTTCATGTTAAAAAAATAAAATTAGAAGCAAAAATTCCCATATTCTATATTTTTTTTAATTATTTATTTAAACACATCAAATTTAATGACAATTTGTCATTGCATTGATGACATAATTTAAATTTTTTTTCCCTGATGGCAAATTGGCCAAGTGATGTTAAGGCTGACATCACAGTGATGTACAGTGTCATGGGGTCGAAAACGAAGACATTTGTCATAGTACTGATGTCAAAATATCTTAGCGTTATGACGCCTTTTCTATCAGTGTATCAAAATTATCTGCAAACTAAACTGTAAAAAACGTTAATAACCAACACATTAAACATTAATAAGAACGTATTTGCATATGAATTTTAAACATATTAAAGAATTTGGATATGCTTTCACATTCGCAAAAATTTAATTTGATTAGTAGCTTTCGGATTCACTTAACATACGAGTACATTCGCCGCACTCCTAGTATGTATGAAATGCAGTGCTAACATTCCCACAGAGATTACATGAAAAAATCTCACTCTATCTAGTTTTTTTCGTATTAGTGTTAAATAATATTTTATCTAATTGTAAAAATTACATGATCACAAATGCTCGTAAAACAAGAGTTGGCTGAAAACAGAAAACAGTATGAAAAAACATAAGAGTAAAAAAAAGAAAAACCACAAATAGAACATTAGCACTAGATACACAACCACCATGACACATACATATTGCAACATCAACCTTAAAATGGTTGATGTCAAACTTTGGTCTCTACAACTGCAGCTACAAATCTTTACATATACAAACGTTGCACTATTACTAACACCATCATACCAAAGTGGTGGTAACTGTTAGCAGCCGTTGTACTACTCAATCGCCTATAAAACATGTCGATTGTATACAGTCAATTTAATTAAAACTGACGTTGGCACTTTATTATGCGGTATGAAAAACAGACTTAATAACAGAAAGTAGAAAATAATAATAAAAAAAAAAACTGCAACAATGGCAATACTAGCAACATTTACTAGTTTAAGGAATATTTTATTAATCTTTTTTTTTAGCAAACCAAAACATTTAACAACACGAGAAGAACATACAAATTGTTTGTGAGTGTTGACAATGGGTATTTTAATATTAAGACGACGAAAACGTACTTTTTAACTCTAGAAAGATAATCATATCAAGACATATCCCTAGGGGAAAGGGAACTAACACTAAACTTGTCACGTAACAAGTCACTTTAACATGGCGATGTCCAACGAGGGGTTAATTGGCCACTTTTTGACATTTTGTAACTGGTCACTGAAATAACCTTAATGGGCACATTTAATTTCGGTTAAAATAATGCCTGTCGCAGATATTGCCACAAATGAATCATATCAATATGATAGATCCCCTACGTATAAAGTAATAGAACTAGAGAGAATCAGCCACTACCCGCACAAATTCTAGTCACATGAATAGTTTTATGCCAATTACCTTTCCTCTGGCATGACTACACTCTAAACACATTATCACCACTTAAGTAATAGGTCTTGTTTTCACCTATCACAACTCGTTCCTTTTAATTACAAAATTTGTTCACTGGTCACGGGTTAAGTGCTTTAGGAGCACTTGACACAAATTTCCCGCAGGGACGTTACAGATTACACAGCGGAACAAAATTTAACTTTTTGTCGGTTGATTGAAAGTTTGATCCAATTTTCTTCTAACTTGAGGTCGTTGATTGAAAGTTTGATCCAATTTTCTTCTAACTTGAGGTCGCTGATTGCAAATTTAATCTCCGTTTTTCTCTTTCATTTTTAAGTTTCAGGTACTAATCTAATTTTTGACTTTTTGCCAAAAACTAAAAGTTCAAAAATTCATAATTTCACTCTTCATGAAGCAATTTTCAGAATGCTTCTTTTTTTTAAAGATGTAATTTTTAGCATTGAAAAACAATCCAATTTTTGCAAATCACAAAATAAATGGCTGAGTAATGGTTGTTTATTAAAAAAAAAATCCAAAAAATTAAACTTTTCTAATTTTAAAAATTATGAAAAATCCAAAACTTAAAAAAAATCAAATACTTATTACGTTCACGTAAACTCACATAACCTGTGAATAAAATGAGATATATGTCATAGAAATCGATGAAAGCGTTTCACTTTTTTCCACAATCAAGTGAAGTAAAGTGAAGGAAAAAGACGTCCATAAATAAAACAGCAGCAAACACACACACACTAAAAAATTTTATTTTTGTATGGAAATCGCGATTTTGATCAATTTAATTGTCTCAATAAATTGTAAATATATAAAATCAAAAGTTGTGCACCGATTACAATGAAATAAAAATCAAAGTTTTGGTAAAGGTTTATACCAAAACTGTGATTTTTGCCGAAATTTAAGTTTTGATGAATTTTTTATCAAAGTTGTATTTGGGAATACTATTATTTATTAAAACATTTTGTTTGTTGTGCTTTTCTTACATTCCCCACTACATTTATTTTGTTAAAGCTTTGATATCGTTGCAAAAGAGACTTTTTGAGTGTTTGTAGGTAATTCTCATTCCCTCTGTAGTCTTGTTTGCTGATAGCTTTGGCTTTTCTAAAATTCTTTAGGCGAACGTTTCCTGAAGATCTGGCCTAAGCAACCAGTGAAATGCGCATAGGAACAGCTTATCCTCCAACAATAAATTTCAGAATTTTTTATCAATTATAAAAAAAATGGAATTAAGCACAACAAACAAAAAAAAAAAGTTTTTATGAATTTTTAAATAAAAAAAACTTTTTTTTTAATTGTTCTTTTTTTAAAAACTTCAACGATATCTCTGAAACTACTGGGAAAATTTAAAAACAATGTAAGCACGGCTTAAAGATAATATTGTTATCGAATTTTGTTTTTTTTTTTTAAGTGAATGTGTTGCACCGTTTTCAAGTTATTGCAATATATGTAGTTGAAGTGTCTTAATTTTGGAAATAACGGTATATCTCGAAAAGTCCAGCTGATAGAAAAAAAACTGAATTCAGCATCCCAAATAACCTAAAAAACAACATTCAGTTCTTAATCAACAAAAACATTGTTCTCTTGTGTTATCATACGTAGAACTAACGCATTATTTTAACCAGCTATTTTGTGTTTTTTTTTGATTATATTTTTACAAATATATTAAATAAAAAGAACGAAATTTAAAAAATGTTTATATTTGAAATGTCTGAGGTGCATTATATATAAATAAATAAATAAAATTAGCATTACTCCGAAAGTGCATGCGTAAAATGTACGCAGATTATCTTTCTAGGGTTAAGGTAGAGTTACCCGAACGTCCACGTCCCCTAACGAAACGTCTCGTCCGTTTTGTTATTTGCTTACAATGTAAATGCTTACCGAATTTAAATATCACGTAACGGAACGTCTCAATCTGTATAAATTAGAATTTCTTTACGTGACAGCTGTAAGGCAGTGATGGCCTGCTTGCATATTAAATTGAATGCGGGTATTTTCGCTCTTTGGTACTTTTTTCCAGTTTATCTGGACTTGCAACAAAACGACTTACAATGCAACATATTTCCATATATATAAATATACATAGGCTTAGATGTACAAAATAAACAAGTGCATATGCACATACAATGCAAATGAGAAATATATAAAAGGCTTTAAATGGTTACAAAATATTGTTTTGTCTATGCACATTTACAAATTAATACATGTAAATGTGTTTGTTAAAATACATATTTGTTTATTGTTAATCTATAATATAAATATCAGATATTAAATTATTAATGTTTTTTTACTTACACTAAATACTGTTTTAACACCATTTTAATCGCTTGATACTTTTTCTGCACAGCGGTCAACATTTAAACCTTTTGATTTCCCATCACTGTGTGTGTTGTTTTATGTATACTATTGCTTTTTTGTTTATGTACGTGGAAAACATATGACACGTTTTTAGATGTTCTATAAGTGCACCAACGTGCAAGCAGTCCATTACAGTAAGTTACGGGTACAGCAACGTTCGCCTAACTCAGCCTTTTAAAAGCACTCCGTTCAATTAATATTCAAACGCTGTATGCTGATACGGTAATTTCAATATACGATTATTTCAACAATGAAAATTCTAATGATCTGTTCACCGATTTCGAACAAAGACTACGTTCGTTTAACTTACAAATAAAACAAGAACTAATATTCTATTATTTGTTTTTGTTTTAAATGCAAGTTAAGCGATATAAGTCGTCGTTCGCAAATAGATGAACAGGCAGTAAAACTACAAATAATTTGTTTTTATTTTATTGAAATTAATTTGAGCAATTTTCGGCTTGGAATATTTGAATATAAAAAGAATTATGGAAATTTTCTGAAAATCCAACGTATTAAATATTAAATATGTTAAAATTATATTTTTTATAACAAATTGTATTTCAATATTTCTAAATATGACAGGTTTTTTTTTGATTTTATAAAACTTTTGCCCGTAATTTCTACAAAAAGATATGTAGTATCGTCTAGGTACCTACTAGGGTACTCATTCGGTTAACTGATTAATTACTACCCGATTAACTGATAGGTTAATTTAAAATTGGCTATTTTCGATTAACGATAAAATCGGTTAATTTCAGTCGATTAGCAGATGTAGCGAAATTTTTAAATTTGTGTAGTATTATCAGGCCTGTTCTGAAAATCGCTTTAATTCAAATCACGTGATTTCGAAAAACATGTGCCTTTTAAGATCAGACGTGAGATATTGCGGTGTTCCGTTTTAAATTTTCAATTGCCGAAAGAACACTGAGAAACAAAAACACGGTGTGATTTTGAAAGCACGTGATATGTAACCATGTAATTTTCAGAGCAGGCATGTACAACACATCTTTTTGTGTTTTTAATTATTTGTTTCGTCTCATATGCAAAAGGTATGTGCTTAGTAAATATTTTTTCATACAAATAAAGAATATGTTCAGTGATCTTCATTTTAAATAAGCTTTTGCTATCCACAGCTTTTTGTTTTAAGTACTTTTTATATTTATGTGTTTACTTATTTGTTTATTCTCATGTCAATCTTTTGACCAAATTAACGGAAACAATTACAAGTTTTAATTTAAAAAAAAATAAAAACAGGGGTCTAATGGCTTAATGGAAGATTTTATATGTTAAGAGAAATCCAGAAAAAGGACTGAGAAATTAGATATTCTGTATTATGGGTTACTTTCGATTTCTTCAACAACTACGATAAGTCAAAGAATTTGCTTAAAGTCAAGTTTAATCTTAACTAAAGAAAATAATCGCTTAAATCCTAAACATTTAAACCAAATTATTTTTCTAAAAAATGATTTTATGAGATCTCCGTAAACTATTGAAATAACTAATAAAATGATATCAGTTTATTTTTTTAATTAATCCATAATATATTTGTATTAATAAAAAAAATGTATAACATATTTTTGAACTATTTTTTTGTTTGCTCGTTTTATTTCAAGAATTGTTTTGTTCGAATTGTTATATTTGTTTTGTTATTCGTTTTTTTACTAAAAAACTCCAAATAATACATAATTATGCATTTTTATTCATTGAAATTACTTACTTTATTAATCGGTTAACCGATCAATAACACAATTAACCGATTATTGGCCGATTAAACCAAAACCTCGGTCAATTAATCGAGCGATTAACCGTTTAAAGCAAATGCCCGATTAAATGAATACCCTAGTACCTACACACTGAAAAAAAATTGGTTGGAAAACGGTTGCAGTACTTAAATATTGATCAAGTTATATTATATATAATTGCAACTATTATATGTTTCTAACTGATTTTTAATACTAACGAATATTAAAACGTAATTCTAACTGAAATATCAATGGGTTTATTAGCTATTATAACTTATTTTATTTAGTACTAAAAATTAGTACGAATGGTGTCAATCACAACCAAATTTAATGCAGTGCAATACTGTATATTGGTCATTCAATCAATAATATGCTTTTGTCGATAAATTTCAAAATAATGGGTGATTCAATTAGAGATACTTTTTTCAATAGCCTTTTTTTGACAGATCACGTGTGAGTCATGTCATGTTATTTTTGTTTAGTAGTGTTTGGCATTTTATAATGGAAAGACTTACGGCTGAACAACGTTTACAAATCGTTCAACTTTATTACGAAAATTCACGTTCTGTGATGAATGTGTTTCGTGCACTTCGCTCAACTTATGGTCAACATAATCGGCCTACTGAGCGTACTATTCGCAACACCATCACCCATTTTGAGACCCAGCATTCATTATTGGATAATAATCGACCGAATAGACCACGTCCAACACGAAAATATAGCGAATGTAGCTGCGAGTGTACACGAAGACCGTGGAGAGTCGATTCGGCACCGTTCGCAGCAACTCGGACCGTTATCGTGACATGATAAGCGACTATTTGATGCCTGAAATTTAAGCTCGTGATCTCGGCGACATTTGGTTTCAACAAGACGGCACCAGTTCCCACACATCGCATCAATCAATGGATTTATTGAGAGAACACTTCGGTGAGCACATAATTTCTCGTTTTGGGCCGGTCCATTGGCCACCAAGATCGTGTGATATCACACCGTTAGACTTTTTCCTATGGGGATATGTAAAGTCTAAAATTTATGCGGACAAACCCGCTTCGATTCAGGCCTTGGGGGAACGAGTCATCGAAAATTGAACTCAACGGATGGACCATCTGCGACGTAGCAACGGCCAACATTTGATAGACATAATCTTCGAAAAATAAATGCTAAAGAATATTCTTTCAAAGGATAATTAACATTCCCCATTAAATTTGAATTTTCTGTGTTTTTTTTTTTTCTTTAAAAAAGTAGGGAACCTCAAATGGATCACGCTATATAAATATACATCCATTTATTGCAGCTAATTATTGATTGTTAGTGTTGTTTCAATTCGAGTACAACAAATAAAAATAGAATTATTTGACTTCACAACCAAAAAAAACGCCAAAGGTCCCAACTGTCTACTGTGAGTACCATATCCCAATTAGTAGGTCTGCGCAAAACTACAAAAATGCAACAATAGAAAAAACAACAAGCATTTTGTGTAAGTTTATGTTAATGCTGTCAAACCCAATGTATTTGCTGGTGTAAAAAATGGACAAGATGCCAAACACAATTGCTACTCAGCAGGTGTTTCGAGCAGACCTACTAATTGGGCCATGGTGAGTACTAAACTTATTATTTTCATATAGAAACGAATTTTCTGTTAAAATCAAACACAAATTTGTGAGAACAGAAAAACATTTAATAAAATAAAATAATTATTTAATTTTATATTTAAAAAATATCTGTTGGCAAGAACGAAAACTGTGCTAAACTATTATTACACACAAATAGTTGAAGAAATTACAGAAGGTGAATAATAATTTGAAAAATAAGTTTTTTTTATAGATTACTTTATTTACGGATACAAATATTAATCAAAATATAGAGTGTGAAATTGAAGAAATTTTATCAGATTCAAGCGAAATATTTATTTAAAGTGCAGAGCTTAATGAACCAAGTCAAAGCTTAGAAAATATATTGACTGAAGAAAATAATGATACCAAAGTTTTATCTATCAAACTTTTATCCATTGTTTATGCAAAAGTATTTATTCCTTCACTATTATTTCAATCATGCAAATTTTGTGCAATCGTTCATCAAAATTTAATGATCTTAAAACTTTTAAGCTATATTTTTTTCAAATTTAATCAGCAGTAATATTTCCGAATTAATTTTTTTAGATATTAAACGGTATTGATTTAGCTTTTTAAATTATAATAAAAAGTAGTTCCACTGAACTATTTAGAGAATAGTGATCGCATTAAAATTTTAAATGTTTTATATGCATCCAAAAATGGTGTTGCGAAAACGCAACGGCGGTACAAAATGGGTAAAAGAAAGTATTTTAATTAAAAAAGTAACGAAACGCCTTTTTTCCGATACGATACCGATACTCAAGAAGAAATATCGCCGATACCGATACGAATATAAAATTTAAATTTAAGGTTAAATTAACAAAACTCAAGTAGAGTAATTTCTATATTACACAAAATTACAGTGTAAGACATAATTAATATTATGGATTTTAAAAACAACGAAATGAATTTAAATTCATGGTAGCTTAACTTATTAAATTAATAAATTAACTTATTTAAAAAAAAAAAAAAAATAGAGTAAAAGATAAATCAATATTAACAAGATTTTGGTTTACGAGTCATAGTATTCTCAACTTTTGCGAAGATAATGTCGCAACTCCGTTTGAAGCAGACCTTCAGTAATCAATTGGCTCTCAGATGTGACAAAACTGATTTGACAACTTAAGCCTCTAGTACACGGCATGTAAAAAGCCACATGCGCATGTGGTTCTGACGTAATTTTGACGTCATCGCACAACACGCAATGCTTATTGTGGCTTTGCATTGACGTCAAAATTACGTCAGAACCACATGCGCATGTGGCTTTTTACATTCCGTGTACTAGAGGCTTTAAGCATTTCTTCCCCAAAATTTCTTTTAAGACTTGCACAAACGCTTCAAAGGCCAGTTCATTTAGAATTATCAGAACTTTAACTCGGTATAGGGGGACCGTGTCTTGAACACTTTCAGAATGTAAAGTCATGTTGAGTAGCTCAATAAGACGTTTTTTCAATCTATTGTCTTTGAAATTTTTTAGCTTTGTATCGAACCTGGAGAATTGAAGATAAACAATTGATTTCAATATTCTTTAAACACTCAAATCTTTCATTCAGAGGTAATGCTTTGTAAATCACCAATTTTTGGTACTAAATTATTCTGCATCTCAGTTTTTTCATTTATCGAATTTTCTAAAAAATGTAATAGTGACTTTGCTTATGGGTAGCGAAGTGATTTTTATTTTCACAAAAATCATTAGAAATTAGCAGAAAATTCAGCTGCAGGTCCACGCCAAGCATTCAATACGTTTATGTATCAGTCCAAAAAGTTGTAGTGTAAAATTTTATTGAAAAGTTACATAGCAAACGCGTAAAACGCATATACGTATCGAAAGCATTAAGTAGAATTACTTTATACTTTAACATGCGTCTCCAAAAAAGGTCAAAAAAGAAGCATACGCATAAAACGCGTGGTGTGGACCGACCTCCAGCTTAAGAATTAAAAGAAACAATTTATTTTTTGGTTTGATTTATGTAATGCAAAAATAAACATTGAAAATTAAATTGTTTGTTCAAAAAAAACTAAAAAAAAGTATCGGCAGTATATTATCACCGATACCGATATATCGGCAAACGTGTAGTATCGCCGATATATCGGTATCGGCATTCTTTGCATCCCTAATTTTAATTATGTTTTTAATTTAATTAGTTCACCCCTTACAGCTATACTAAAAATTCCTAATGTCACAGATCGGAAGTAAATTTTAGTTCTTTTTTTAATGTTATTGCACATTGAAAAAAGATAAGCAAAAAGCCACTTTGGTAAAAATTCCTTAAAAATAGTACAACATTATTTAAACTGTGTCCATGTGTTCTAAAGGTGAATATATTAAAGGTGTAATTAACTGAAATTTAGCTTAAGTCATCTTAAGCACTTTTTGCACTTTTTTCCTCCAGATATTTTGGCAATCGATCAGTAATTAATCATGGATGGCATGTAACGAATAGATTACATCTTTAAAATATTTATATTATTAATCAAATTACAATCGTATTATCCTAGTCCCATTTTAAATATTTAATTCAAAATTATGTAGCGATGTGGTCCGCTAGGAAATTCTTTAAAAATTGTAGATTCTTTTTTCAAGAAAGTTTGGTTTTTTTTTCTTTATAAATTTTTAAATATCTTTTTATAAAAAAAAAGGTTAAAACTTTGCATTACAGAAAGCACTTAAAAAGTCCTTTTTAATTTCGTAAAAATGTTCTATTCAGCGCATCAAAACTTATGGAAAACTCTGTAAAAATTCCACAAAATGTTACTAATGAATGTTAATTTTAAGTATGCACGTATAAACGTAAATAATTACAAGTACACTAGTATGTGGCTTTGTACTGCTGAATATGTTAATTTAAAATTATGTGGTCTACAAATTTTTTGTTAAAACATTAAAAAAAAAACAACTAGATATTTACACAACTACAACCTGCTGCAAAGTACTAGCACTCTTGCCAATGAATGAGTGTGAGTGTGTTTGTATTTATTTGTTTCAAACAGTTGCAAAAACTTTTTTCATTTTCTACTTCATTTAAAAATAATTTAAAATTTTAACAATAACAAAACCATTGCTAAACAAAAATTATTCAAAACAAAGTTAACAAATTTGTTTAGCAAAAAAAAAATTTTTGTTTTTATTTTTTGTTAGTTTCATTTTCATTTCAATTCAGTTTCTTGCTTTTCGTTCATTCAACATTGGCATGTGTAAAAACTAAATACAAACAATAATAGTCTTTCTATTTTGTATTTAAGTATGTTTGTGTGTGTGTGCTTTACATAATTTATATGAAAGACAAAAAAATTTGTCTAAAACTTTTAGATTTAATTGAAATTGTTAGTTAGTATTAAAAAAGAACGAATAAAAACCTTTTCAACAAAAAAATTTTTATTTTACTTCATTTTAAAAACATTACACAACACCAATACAAGTTTGTATTAACGCACACTCATACATACATACACATATATATATAATTAAATTGTTGTAGTATTTGTTGTAAAGTACTTTTTTTATTCATTGAGGTTTCCCTACATGGCTGCCATGGTTGGTTATTCGAATACATACGTTTGTTTTTCTCTGTGTATATTTTTGTATCTATGAGCTGTTCTGTGGGAGTTGTGTAGTTGTGGATGCAATCGTGAAAATGTGATGTTTAATTCACATGAACAGGTTTGCGTGATTTTTTTATAAATTCAGTTTGTTTTTGGTAGTGTGGCAATGTGAAATGCACATATGATGACAGTGGTTTAAAAAACTCTTTTGTTTTTTTGGCAAGTTTTCATTGTCATACATTTTTCTATCCATCACTAATGCTGTTGACATTCGTGTGACCTGTATTAAGCTTAAAGATGCTAGGTCATTAAATGTTCAAATATAAAAACCCAAAAACAAGTGAATATCACTTTAAATCACATTTAGTTTTTTGGCTAAAAATGAAATATATGTATGTATTTTGTACTTTTGAATTTTTTTTGGTTACTAGAACAATTAAGTGTTTGTCCGTATTAGTGTTGAGTTGTGATTTCCTAACAATCGTACAATACGAAAGAATACCATTTTTTAAATGATTTCCGTTGCATTGGAAGGTACATTTGTCTTGTAAAAAAGAGCAGATAATGCAAATTGAAGATACAATTTCATGACTAAGGAAATATTTGACGAAAACATCAAAAAAACCCGTGACCAGTAAATTGGTCAAACTTTAGCTTTACTTTTTAACAAATTTTATTCATTTACAGCCAGGCCCCCGATGTCGATCAACAACTTAAGCGAGCGACAACAAGTCACGTATTATCGTTCTCTTAAGCGGCCCACTAACTACCCAGTAAAAAATGTGCTCCAAAAGGAGCAGGTTTTATGAATGAATTCATACCTCAAATCGCTTCAAACCTGCTGATAGGATGCCTGATTTTTGTATGGGGTGTTCCCGGTTTCGAGGACTATTTTATGCTTACAATAAGCGCTTCTTTTAACCTAATAAGATATGCAAACAAAGCACTCCTAAAGTGCTTTTTAGGGGCTAACTATATTAACATATTCATTAATGTTTTGCTTATACTGGCTTAAATGCCTTTTTTCAAGCATTTTCGTAAACTATAATATATTTTTAATATTTTTTTTTTTTTCGCTTTAAAACCTTCTTTGTTGTCAGCAATAAATCGCAGCTTTTTTGTTATCATTTACTGTTGTATAAGAGCTCTCTTATTGAATCGCTGCTCGATTATGCGCTTTTTCTCTTAAGTGCTTCAAAAAACACAAGTTTTTAATACTGGGTAACGACTTGTAGGTCAACAGGTTTTACGTGTCTAACGTAATTCTTTTATTGTCAAATGACTGTATTGTCATGTCACCAATTCCATAAATAAAACGCTAGTTTGGAATTAAAAATCGACAAAACATATAAATTAAGCCAAAAAATAGAACTCTGGCTACAACCAAATCAGAATAGAAAGCAAAGGAGTAAACAAAAAAAGAAGAAAAAAATTTAATAGAATTTTATGAAAAATATTTTAAAAACCTATATAATTTTATAAGTGGTGGTGTTTAAAAAAAATATAAACACCCTTATCGTGGTTGGCGAATTTAAAATACGCCTGGCACTGTTTGGTAATAGATTAAAGGAAATAAGTTCACGTTCTCTTTAATCTATTACCAAACAGTCGCAGGCGTATGTTGAATTCGCCAACCACGATTGTCTGTTGATTAAGTAAAAGCATTATGTATGTAAAATTAAATGAAAATGTAAGTTAAAACAACTGTAAATGTATCCATGTTTCATCCACAGTTACAAAACGGCACAAAAACTCATTCGAATCGCGGTTAAACAATTCCAAACAATCCTTTGAAGTTGTCACATGATTACGTTTATGGTCAATTAAGAGCAAACGCGGCACCCATCTTGCAGAGAGCTTTCTTAAACCCAGCTGATCATTTAAAATCGAAAACACACTGCCATATGAAATGCCTATGGCATCAACAATCTCACGCACTTTTATTCTTCGATCGGCCAACAGCATATCATCAATTTTTTCGACATTTTCGGGTGTAGTGACTTCAATTGGACGTTCAGCGTCTTTTGTATTTACTTGTGCGCCGGCGTAATTTAAATTCGCCAACCACGATAAGGGTGACTAGTAAAAAAAATATTTAGTATTTGTGTGTAAAAAAAAATTTGTTAAATATTTAAAAATAAAACGCCTCTGTCGACAACTACAACACAAGTGACTGATTATGACATTTGTGGTCGCATAAAATTTCTTAGTGGGCCGCAAATTTGTATGAAAACTGTTACGTTATCGGTCGCTTATATTGTCGATCGACTTGTCCTGCTAAAAATTGTTAGTGGGCCGAAAATCAGCTATTTGTCATTGAAAATGCAAGCGAACGATAGCGGTCGACATCGGGTTCCAGGCTGTTACTAACCTTTATTTTAAAGAAGATGATTGTACAATCTAGAAACTTTAGAACTTTAGAAACTGTTAAATGATGTTTGATCTAGCCAAAGGTTTTGCAAAAGCAAATATTTTTTTAATATGACTAGTGGTTACGTGTAGGACGTCAAATATTTAATAGGTGTGAACATAGCTTTCGCTATCTGTATTATCATGTGGCAGTGATAAATAAAAGATGGATCATTTCGACTAAAGGGGGCAAATAAAATTTTTATTAATATTTTTCATTTTTGTGTCTTCACTCCAAAAGTTTTTGATGCCCATCTTAAACAAGTTATCTAATTATTGCTCTTTTTATATAAATTTATGTAAAAGAGTGTTTAAAAAATTTACCTTAAAATTACTAAAAGAAATTCAACAATTGCAGTGTTGTTGCATCAACAATTTTATTAGTATTATGTCACAAATCGAAAAAAATTGTCAAAAATTTATAGTTTTACCGCATTTTTGATACATTCCTACATTTTAGTGATTTCAAAATATCTGTCATTCTCTAAAAAAAAAAAATGGCCGTAGGGAAAGGGCATTTTTTAAAAGAAAACATTTTCCCTACTTGAGGTACACTACAACTCCACTGCTGCCAACACATTAAAGTTATTACCATCCTAATAAACGAAAGTCATAATACAAACTACAAATTGTTCAAACTCGTAAGTTATTTCTTCTGAATCGAGCCCCAAGGCATGTTTACTCTTGTAGAAGCCCAACTTATCTCAAGTATCCACTGTGCCAAAAGTTTTCAACATATTGAAGAGCGCATCTTTGTAGGGGTGCTTTGGTTTTATTCTCTTCTTTATAGTTTTCAGTATATTAAATATTTTTTCTGCTTTTTTTTGCTTATAATACATGCCATAAATTAAAGGCTACGTGACTTGCATTTTTTGTGACAATACCCTACACTGACTGCAGTGATATTAATGGGATTTTGAAAAATGGACTTAATTTAGAAAAAGTTCAGTTTTTGTAAAACAAATTTCTAAATTTTTGCTTAAACGATTTGTAATACGTGTCTTTTTATTTGCGGCAAGTTTTTACTACACCAAAATCGAAGATATTAAGTTTTTAACATCTTGACCTTCGTTAAAATGTTGTAACAACGCAGTAGCATTTCATATTTTTCTGTTTGCTGAATGTAGCTGCCATAAAGTGCAGCGTATATTTAAGCCATTAACCTGCCAATTTTTTTGGAGGTTGCACTGGTTGGTAGAGTCATTTTAGTTCCCTGTTTTTATGTGTATTCTGGCTGGTTGTTAACCACTTAAATGGCTGGTCTCTTTGATGGCAACATCATGATTTCTTTGATCTTGATGACATCGAACAATATAACACGTAGATTGGTTTTTCTTGTTTTAGTTTCATTTTTACGCCAAATTTTTATTGCTATTTTTTTCGACTACAAAAAGCGAATGCAACAGTTTCTTTTTTTCAAAATGAAGTGTATTGATAGTAAATTATGATTTCAGTTTACCTTTATGTCTCGTAAATTTTATTTTATATAAAATCAAATAAATTTAAACTTTATATACAATTTTATGCTTACACATATCTGCTCACTCGTAGAGGGATATAAAAAGCTACTGATATATCAATGTGGCATTAGGATAAGACCTTTGCTGATGTTATTTTTTTATTTATAACAAAGTGAAATGAAATGTCCTTTTTCTGAGATATTGTAAGTGCAGTATGATTTTTTTCTTAAGGACATAGTGAATATGTGTGTTAAGAAGGGTATTAATTATATTTTAGACACTAGTGTAAAAGTATTCATGTATGTGAGACAATCTATATGCAGTCACTAGTTTATAAGATGATATACAGTCTTATTTAGACCTATAACAGGGATGGAAAATGGATTTTGTAGTTGTTGTAGGAACTATGAAAATTTTATAGACGAAGACGGTAACATTTTTTAATATTTGTTTAAAAAAAAACTTACAAAAATGTGTATGAAAATTCACAAGTACACAAAAAAATATAACATAAAAATAATAAATATTAAATACGTAAAAAAAACCTTGGTCCATACGTTAATTAGTTTTTGCAGTTCTGGAGATCGGTTACTACATATTTTTAAACTATTTATCGATAGTAAATTTTCCGTTATTTTTACATTAAAGCTCTGTTCAATTTGTGAAAATGTAACTTAATGTATCTGGAAATATTTTGTTACAACTGCGAAATAATATAACCTGCACTTATTTCACTTGGAATTTTAAGCATATTAAAAAAAATGTTCGTGTTAAATAATAGATGCCCAGCAAAAACTTGGTAATGACTTGCAATTACTAAACAACTTACTTTTCAATGACAACTTTATACCATCTGCATTACATAAAAGTAGTTTAGTAATGGCTGACACATAAGCACTTGTTTATTAGCTAATTAACGAAATTTATAATTAATTCATATTAAAATGCATTTAAGGTTTTATTTATTCAAATCTTATACAAATTGATTTTAAATACATATTTGTTCTTACCATTTGCTCTTTTTATTTCTTATCAATGAAGAACTATTTGTAATAGAATTGAATATGAATTATTTAAATACTTAATTGATGTCATAAATGCAGGGTAGTCAAATTAGAAAGTAAATTAAATTAAAAACACAATTTGGTTGATAAATTCAGTTTTGTTGATACCAATGTAAAGTAACTATTTGTAAGCGATCGTGGTTATGAATTATTTAACTCTCTATTTGGAAGCGAGGGTGGTAAGTACTTGCCTCCAATGACATCACCATGTTAAAATAATGTGTTAAAATGCCAATGTATAAGTAGGGAATAGTAGTTATATTAGCTTTTTAACTCATTACTTTTCAATGTAAGTTTTTGCTGGGTGTTGCTGAACATTTTTCACGAATTGCAACAGAGTACAAGGCTTAAGGCAGCACGAATTTTATGACATTAATAAATTTGTTTTTTTTTATAAGGTCGGAAGCAGAGCAGTATCGTGTGGAAAATTGCGTTCCTTTGTTTTAATTAAGTTTTGGAAAGAAAAAATGCATTCGACGTTGGCCGACGAATGTGGAGAAGATAGACTTTGTTTTTGTTTTAAATGCATTTGTACGAAGGAAAGATGTATTTCGCACATCGGAAATATGAAGTTAATCTTATCCTGCTTCATCGGTCTGCATTATAGACAAGTTTTTCAATAATTTGTATTTAAACTAAAAGAAAAGCTAGTATGTGTTTTCAAGAATTTATTAATTTAAGTCTTTTTCACCACAAAAAATCATAACAAGTGTGAAGTTGGCAACATGTGTCAACGAACATAACAGCGCATGTAGTTAACAAAAATAACTAATAGAACAATTTTGCATCAGAAGCACAAAAGCTAATCATTTGCAAGAAGAAGAAAAATCGATAAATAACACTGTGTTAGTTAAAAAGAACTGACAAGCGGTGCACCTTTCGTTTTAATTTCGGGTACGCTGAATACAGTGGTGCTAAACACAGATTGTAATCATTTATGGTTTTTTTGTTTGAAACTTTGTTTTCTGCACGTGTAGAAAAAATAATTATAAAATATTTTAAGTACATTTACTCGGTTATGCCGAATATTATAAGCCACTCACCATTGTGCGATAAGAATAGTAAATAAATCTATTTTGTGCCACGCCCACTTCTCAAATCGTGCGACCATTTTGTCGGATATTGTGTATAGATAACCCAGATTCTGGTTGCTAATGTGGAAACTTTGGGTCTTGCTGTTCTCCAGTTACACAGACATTTTTAATGTCCTTGTACGAGAGGTGCCACGCCCACTTCTTCAGTCCAGCCCATATTATTAGAAAGGTTGAGAATTAATAACCAAGCTATGTAACTAAATTTAGAAAAATGTTCTCATAATCTACTTTAGATATAAAAAAACTATTTTTCCCACGCCCGCTTCTCCAATCTCGCCCACATTTTGTGGAATGTTGTGTTTTAATAAACGAGATATTTGTATCAATTTGGAAGGTTTGGCTCTTTCCGTTGTCCAGATATACAAAAATTTATTTTGTCTTTGTATGGAAAGAGCCATGCCCACTTCTTCAATTCCGCCTATTTTTTTTAGAGAGAGATTGTGTATTGTTACTAATATAGATTCTTTGGTTATTGTCGTTCTCCAGATATAGAGAAAAAGAAATAGAAATGATAAAACTGCAGAAACAACAAGGGATTTCATTTATTTACGAACCGATCTGGCTGGATGTGACAAAAATATGTAACAATATTGTCCCAAACATTTCTGGGGTCTTCGGAAAAACAGTTTCAATATACACATGTAAAAATGGGCATTGTTAAATCAACTTCTCTACTCATAAGGAACCAAAATATATAAGCCTTAAAGAATCCAAGATCAATATTGTAGAAATAAGAAACGGAATGTCAAACTTATATATACCCTTCTGCCTTCGGTGAAGGGAACAAAAGTGCAATTGTACCATGATTTCCATCCGTGACCAACACTGACTAAACGGTCTTATATCATATAATACACCAAAAAAAAAAAATTTTCGCGAAGCATTTTATAAATTAAGCGCACATATATCCATTCAAATGTACATAAGTTACCTAAGAAAATGGTGCCCGGTAGGCAAGTTGATAGTGACGGTAACGGCTTCGATTTTCACCAGAGACTCTGGTCAGAGTAACTTTAGCGGACTGAAGGTCTACGTAACTATTGTTCGATAAATTAAATCAAATTATAATTTGTAATTGTATTTATAACATATAAACAAGAGACAAAATATAAAATACAAAAAAATTAGTGATTTATTAGTTTAAATACCTACTTAAACTTATTTTAATAAGTACAGTGAAGTGCTGCTTCACTCCTAAAAGAAATAAATTTTTAATATTTTCTTTTTTCTTATTTGTATTAACAGAAACTCTTTATGTGTTTTTTTTTAATACAAAACTACCCGCATATAAAATATGTTTAGATTTTGCTGTCAAATACACCCACATTTTAAAGTCCCGCAGTGATGATCTCATTTCCAACTCTACTGTAGACTGTTCAAAAGTTACTAAGTGCATCACCTTAGAGTTTTTCTTTTTGAGTCAACGAGTAATCGAATAATCGATAGGAAATAAAAAAGAACTGTTTGGAAAAATAAAATGCTGGTATCGCCCTTGAATTTTACTTTTTTCTGAGCTAAGAAGATGATATCTGGTTCTAATTCTATCTACAGGGTATCCCAAAAGAAACAAAGTTCTCTATATGGTATATAATCTTATTATTCCTTTCACGACAGGTGGACCCTATATAGTATATATATATATTCTGGGTCCGCACGCGTGGCGAAGTTGACTTAACAATGTCCGTCACTCCGTGTGTATGCTGAGATGGGTTTTCCAAAGAAGTATATTAAAGTATATATAACGAAATTTTTTGAATTTGTTATTCAGTAACATTTCTAACGATATTCGCTGTCGATTAAAGTCAGCTGTTACTTTAAGCAGTTCTTTTTTCGTTATTTTAACAACAATAATTTACGTTGTGTTTATTTAATCGATAAAGTGTATTTTATGTTTAAAGTGGCTGAGGCCCGACTTCTTACATACATACTACATACATACATACATATATATGAACAAAATTCTTAACTCAAAATGTACAAAAAAAAGCAAATTATGAACAAATACAAAATTTTAAATGTAAATAACAATAAAAAAAAAAATAAATATATATA